>JAQGAE010003361.1:0-14936 GCA_034696685.1 Julus scandinavius | reverse complement strand
TAGCAGAATTTTGATATCGGCCATCATTTAGACGCAAAAACCATAAGATACAGACTTTTTATTCACCCTGTATATGATGAAGTGGATGAAGGCACAAGTTTCTCCCCCAAACTCCGGGGCGATCTCGTCCTGCTGTCTTCCTGGTGCGATTAGTGGCAGTTGAAATTAAATAAGGAGAAATGTTTGTTGGTGATTTGTCACGTAAACGGAAAAATTGCCAACCTGAGTACTCTCTGGATTGTGTTCAACTCGCTGTTATTGATACTGTCAAATATTTAGGAATTTATATTTAAAAAAAAAACCTTTCTTGGAATCACCTTTTCACAAAAATTGTTGGTGCAGCAAACCAACGGCTTAGATTCATTCAGCGCGTACCTCGTGCACTCTGGATTGCCCTATGTTGGAGTATTGTGCTCTTGTTTGGAAGTCACAGGAAAAGATTTAATGACACTATGAAACTCAGCTCATCTCATCGTCTATACATTAAAAATTAGCATGTTTATACGAAATTAAAGCAAAGGTGCCGGCTGCTGCGTAGTGGCTAGTATGCTGGCGAGACGGTAGGTTAGCCATAAGGCTAGGAGGTTATTATTGATGTTAGATAACAGAAAGGGTATCAGTTATTCCTATGTAATGGGAGTAGGGGGAGTGAACGCACTTTAGTTGCTGTTATAAGAGGGTTATCACAAGTATAAAGGAGATGGTACCAGTCGTGAGTGCTATTTGCACATAAGGGGCAGAGATATTTTGGGATGATGTTTATAAAACCTTTTTGTGCAGGCGGTGTACGAGTTTGGGCGGAGGTGTAGTGCAAATTTCTTTAAGAAAAAAGGAATATTCAGCTTCAGATATGGTTGTAGTTGATGTGGGATAGAATTGAAATGTTCATACGGGCGGGCGGATGCATGTATCTTATCGGCTATGGAAGTGTGGAAGCACATATATGCAGCTTCTAAGGTTTCCTTTCTGACGAGTTTAATTGTTTCAATTGGATAATGTGCAAGTGGGGTGTTTCTGTTTGTATCATGTTGCGAAATTTGTAACTGACTGATGAAGTGTTTCAGAAGATTATAGGTATCGAGGGGGAGATCAAGCCATGAAAGAAATAGTTGTTGGGAAATTGGGTGATCTATAGGTGGGGTTTTTGCAGCTGCCTCCCACAGGCTGAATGTCAGAGAGAGGGTTATATTAGTGGGAACTGCCCCGGTCTCGTTGTATAGGAGGTAACCCGGGGCAGTAGGGCCCAAGCCGAACACCCTTTGCAGAAATCGCTCCTGGAATGCATCCAAGGTGTGAGGGACCATCCATGCCCAAAGGGTCGCACTGTAGGTAATAATGGGGATAGAATGGAGAAGAAAAGAATTAGATGGGAGCCCATATGGAAAAATGATATGCGATAAATATGTTTCAAATACATTACCAATAAATGGGAAATATACCAAAATTGGCCTAATCTAATATATGGATATAGATTGACATATATTTGCAATATATTCCACTTTGACGTAATTATATGAAACATATATTATGCATATATATACATATATTGATAGTATATGCTTCACATATCATTTTTCCATGTGGGAGGGAATACAGTTTAATTTTTTGTGTATAAACAATTTTGTTAAAAGATATGCCTGTATAATAAATTTCGATTTAAGTGCAGTAAGGTGCGCCTGTGGGGAACCTGTTTGATGGAATCTCACGCCGAGGTACGTCCATGAATCCACCACCTCGAGCGGGACCTTACCCAAGCAGAATGGTCTGTCTGGTGGTTTTCGACATCTCCGGCTGAATATGATTTGGAGGTGTTCAGTTCAAGAGAGTTAAGCTGCATATATTTACGCAGTGTGGTCAGAGCACTTCACATAGCTTGCTTAGTGGGAGCCAGGAGCAGGACGTCATCAGCGTAAAGAAGGCAATGGACATATGTTCCTTCCACCACACAGCACCTTGTTTTTGGTAAGAACCTTGGTATGTCCGAAAGGAAAAGAATAAAAAGAAGCGGGCTAAGAGGGTCGCCTTGAAGGACACTTGAAGTAATTTTTATGGGGTTAGTGTAGCCCTCTGCCGTATTGATTTGACATGTGAGCGGCATATAGTAAGATGATATGTTGAGCAATAATTCGGGTGGGAAGCCCAATGCATGAAGTTTAGCCCATAGTACAGCATGCTCTACAGAGTCAAATGCCCGAGCCATGTCAGCCATAAAGGCATAGGTGGGGGATCTGGGTCAGAAAAATCTTCTGATGACTGTTCAAAACTAGTTCAAATTCAATTTAACAATGATGACTAAGTCGCTGCTGAAGTAGGAGCATTCTCCTGCAATTGGGTACGACCCTCTACCATATGGCATTTGATTTCTGACTGTAGGGTACTGAGTTGAATTGATTTAAAAACTTAAATATGCGGGTACTCCATACCCAACATTGGGTTCCTTAGAACACTGCCGTCGCCGATTTCTCGAAAAGCTAACCTATTATGACAAACCCTTAAACAAGCGTATCACAACATGATTTTTTTAAAAAAATCAGCGTTATAAGTAAGTTTTTGGATAAATATATAATATATGATGCTAAATATGTGACCTTGGCATCAATTCCTTGGCAATCTTACGGGCCTTGGTCCAATCACTCGCAGCCAAGAATGAATCGATAGCCTCCTTGTGCATTTCCACACCGATGTATACTTGTGCAGCCTGCAAATTACAAAAATCATTGCATTAAGCCAATTCACAAACAAAAAAACGAAATTGTTGATAAAATAATAACTAACCGTGGCATATTTCTGTATTTCCATGAGTCGCGGTCCGACACTGTGAGCTGTCTCCAGGGCCTTTGCCTTGCCTAAGAACTTCATGGCCAGTTCAGCAGCTTTGCTCCATGACTTCTCTAAAATGGCTGTGTCCATGGTGTGCATCTTGGATATGCGGAGGTAAGTATCAACGGCTTGGGCAAAATTACCTTTGTTCTCCCATTCATGAGCTTGAGTGATGATGGTGTCCACTTGACTATAAAAAAATACAAATTTACTAAATACGAATTCCATTGTGGATTTAACATATTTTTCGTAAGAAACTAGTTTAATAAACAGTTAGTTTATTAATCAAATAATAATCAAATCTTAGGCAAAAAAAATATAAAGATGTGATGTCACACATTTTGGGGAAAGGAATAAACCATCTGGTACTTTACGGGGAATCCAACAGCATTAATTATTTTCCAAATTTTACCTTAGGGAAATTTTTCCTTAGGTAAAATTTGTAATACATAATTCAATTATGTGTTATTCTTAATGTTTCCGCCGTAACCAAAAAGGCTAAATTAGGGTTCGTGTTTTTGAACCCTCCTTTTCTCCCTCCTATTATCTTTACCTCCTTAGATCAGGTAACCAATGAAATGACAGACAGGTGATGTCACCTTAGGCTTATTGGATATTTCCATCCCAGTTGTCATTGGATGGTCCTGGACTATATAAGGAGAAGCATGCACCAAAAATAGAGAGAGAGAAACCATGGCTACGCTCATATCTCACAGTAGGAACATGAGACTTCCAGAATGTATTAAGACTCTGAAATTCTGCGAGAGGGTTCGTAATTGTACCAGTGAATCTTTGTTATCCTTTTATGTTAATCATTTCATGTTTCGCAGCCTTGTAAATAGTTGTTTCAGCAACATGAATAAATCCAACTGTTCCATTGAACTTTAACCCTCTCATCTTCGTCCAAGTCTCTCAGAGGATTCCAGCAGTTTACAATCAGTGAACTGCCATTGATATCTCAGAGAATAGCAAATCCAGTCAAATTCTCTCCCACAGATCATCAGGGATCTTCATTTATGATATGAGCATCCAGTCACCATCAAGAGTCTGGTGACACTGAGCCAAAAATAGAGAGAGAGAAACCATGGCTACGCTCATATCTCACAGTAGGAACATGAGACTTCCAGAATGTATAAAGACTCTGAAATTCTGCGAGAGGGTTCGTAATTGTACCAGTGAATCTTTGTTATCCTTTTATGTTAATCATTTCATGTTTCGCAGCCTTGTAAATAGTTGTTTCAGCAACATGAATAAATCCAACTGTTCCATTGAACTTTAACCCTCTCATCTTCGTCCAAGTCTCTCAGAGGATTCCAGCAGTTTACAATCAGTGAACTGCCATTGATATCTCAGAGAATAGCAAATCCAGTCAAATTCTCTCCCACAGATCATCAGGGATCTTAATTTATGATATGAGCATCCAGTCACCATCAAGAGTCTGGTGACACTGAGCCCAAAGCGCATCTATCACCCTTTTGTCAATTGTCGCAGCTACCACTGCTCACGCTTCTGCCGCCCGTCTACTAGTGTCGTTGCTGAGTGGTAACCACCACTCACCTTCACCTCAGATCCTGCCGCCTTCTAATTACAAACTCCTTATGGAGGTTAGAGAGAACCTCCTGAGTTAGGTATTTTTTCATCGTTAAAGGCCTTGTGCCGATCCGAACAACTCCTAAAGCAAGTCGGCGAGACAGCCGCTAGCGCTGCCCCTGCAACGCTGCCAGCGACGGCGGCACACGCTTGCCCTGTGGACGCTCCTATTGCAAGCAGTAGTGAGTCATCCCTAACTGGCGATGCCCCCCTTCAAGCCGCACGCCTCAAACAATAATTATTAAAAATACTTTTTGTTGGTAAATTTTATATATTTTTGAAAACATTTTTAATGTGGCCCTGGAAAGACAGCCATTAATAACAAACCATAAACCCTTTCAAATTTCAATAAAATATGTCTGCTAGGGGGTAGAATTTAAGCACAGGTCAAATCTATGAATAAAAATAATAATCAACTGTGAGGTGTTGTCAATGCCTTAACGTGGGTATACATCAAAGGAAACACGGAACACTGAAAACAAATTTGCAAACATGTTTGTCGAAAAGTGTTTTGAAACAGTTTCCGAAAAAAAGGTTTGTAAAAACACAAGTGTACACATTATAAAATCCAGTCCATGAAACAATGTGGAGCTTCGTAATGTCTGGTCACAGCACTCCTACCATGGATTTAATGATGACAACACCCATTTCACCATTCTAGCTCCGAGCTCATACTCATTCAGACATCTGTTAACTGTTTTGGTGTTCGGTGACGATCTCTTAGTGACCCTCATGCTAAAGATCGGCCTGTTCTGGCACTTGTCTTCCGTTTTCGTCCTCTTCCAGGCAAGGATTCCAGTGCAGTGGTGTGATGTTATTAAATCGCTTTAAGTCCGTTTGCACGGCATAACGTGAGAACTTCGTTTGTGCCATGCTTTGCAGTTGGGACGACCCTTCTGAGGATTGACTCACTCAATTCACGAGTTTTAAGCATTGTAAGACACTTTAGAATACCTCTTCACAGGAATTTTTAAAAAAATGTGATGCAAATACCAGTGGAGTTGAAATATGTGTCTGTATTGGGTAAAGGCAATGTTTTTGGATTACTGTATAATTTTCACAACGAATATAATTAACATAGCATTTGAATTGGTTACATCTTTCTACAAGGTCAGTAGTGAAACTTCAACAGATGAGGTTAATGTCTGTTTGTATTCCATTTTAAAATAGTCAAGAAAAACTTGGATTCCTAATTTTGTCAAAGGCTGTAGTTGCCCTCATGCTCCCAGCCCATCGGTACTAATGCAGGTCCCTTGAAAATCTTAACTTTATTTGCTTATATGTGGCAAAATTATATGTATCAAACATTTATGTACCACCTTGGCTTTTGATAATGCATGTAGGTCACATAGAAGGCTAGCATATGCTTGCTAATTCCTAAAGAAAGAAACTAGTCTGGGATTATCTGCATCATGACTACTGTCACTATTTTGTTCAATTTTTTGGTAATGCAGTTGCAGTATATGGGTGAATAAGGCGGCCAGAATCATGTGGTCGTGATTATAGTGAAATGCAACAATGAGTTTATTTTTTTTGTCATTTTTCATTATTTTTTTACTGCATAAATGTGATATAAAAGCAATTTTCTGCAGTAAACATATAAATTTTCTGCACTAAAAGTACAGTTTTTATGCTCAAAAAATGCAGCGGAAAAAGTGCAATTGTTTTACACTGTATATACATATCTGGACTGTTATAATATGTGGTCACAGGCCCCAATTCCAATAGCTGATGAACCTAGGTATGGTTTAAGTCGTCGCAACCTTTCTTTGTGAACACGCTTAGTAAAGATAGCCGGTTGATTTTTCTTCGTGCAAACAAATGAAGGGGAAATATCTTCTCAGCATATTACTCACGAATAAATTGTAGCTAGATGCCAATATACAGCGTGATTCGTTAAGAACGAACCGGCAGCCGTAAACATTAACCAGGGAGCCTGTGTGAAGTGCAACCCAGGTAGTTGTATGGAGTTGCCAAGGCGCCATAAACCAGTTTTGGTATGTTGGGAGTGGTCGTCAACAAAGGTCAGAAGGTATCCGTGCCAAGACGGATGCTTACTATTGGTCAGTTTTTAGCATGCAATTAGACGATGGAATAGCCTACCTAGCGATTCTGTGACGTGACTTCCCACTCTGATACCTCTGATCCGTTTTCCTCCAAATTAGGAGTAGACGTTTCAGCTTCTTCTGCCGTAGGTGGGAGAGGTTTGCTGGTTGGATTTCCTGTTAAAGGATTAGCTTCATTTCTTCCTCCTAGGCGTTCTGATCTTCGTAGACCTTCCATTAGCTGATTTACTTCTTAAGTTCCTAATAACATTAGACAGGGGCGTGGCCTTTGGGAATGATACTTGGGAACGTCAGATGGAAAACGATAGTTGGGAACATCAGTTCCTTTCTAGCGTTTCGTGTTAGCTTGAGGGCTCTGAGCAGTAGATTCTAATGCCTCTTCCAAAGGGAAAAAAGGTTTGTGGAAGAGGTTCGAAACATCGTTTCTTGTTACCACCACTTGTAGTCTTACCCTTGTGTATTGACGAAGGTTCGGGATAATGGTTCGGAACGACTGTTCCTTGTTGCGTTCTTTTGTTGACGTCGTTGTGGGGATGCAGCCTTGACACACAGTACTGGGTGTTCCTGCCAGTAGTACACGTAGAGCCAATCTACTACTTTCCACGCAACTAAAATTCTTTAATAGTTGAAAATAGACGAAGTCCGTATTTTGTGTGAAAATACCCTTTAAGCCTTTTATTCATTTAGAATACAGATATGGTTGCATTTGTTTGCACGAGAAGTGTTCTCTGTTCAGGAGTCGGAATTGGACTGCTGAGCACAGAAATTTGGGTTCCTTATATACGCAGAATAGGGGACAGGGCAGCCTGGGAACTTAGACTATTCGTCTGTATGCTAATTATATCCAGCTGCACTGTAGCCCCATATCCTGGCAGATGATGAGGTAGCTTTGAGGTAGCATTTTAGAAAGATAAACATAGTCAGCATGTCAGTGTGAAAATAAATATTTTATGGGAACTAAGTTATTTTAAGGTCCCATTCCAATTTCCTAATCATTAAAAGATAATCAAAATATCGTTAAGGATTATCGGCGCCATGCTAATTTTTGTCTTTTTGCTTCTTTATAGGTAAGTAAATCCCAGCCGATCGTTACATTTCTTTGGTGTTGCCGCAATTCTCCTGATTTAGTAAAAATTCATTCTAGCAATGATGTCTAAGTTGTTACTGGCAAAGGAGCTGTTTACAATTAGCATAATCCTATGCTAATTGGCGCCTTCAGGGTCATTCCTAAACTGGACTTCTGACCCAGGCAATTTTGAGAATGCCTCCAGCTGGAGGGTTTGGCATGCATCCAACATAGCTGACCCTAGCTATAAGAGGTGC
Source organism: Julus scandinavius (assembly GCA_034696685.1). Taxonomy (NCBI): domain Eukaryota; kingdom Metazoa; phylum Arthropoda; class Diplopoda; order Julida; family Julidae; genus Julus; species Julus scandinavius. The sequence continues at coordinate 7,137 of JAQGAE010003361.1, read as the reverse complement.
CTGGGCTGTGGTCACTTTCTCTCAGATCTGCAAGCTGCAAGGACACTCCTGGACACTTCAGCCTTGAATTTCTCAACTGACGTATCTCCAAACACCTGCTCCACTTCCAGTAAGCATTTACTTCAAGGACTTAGTTGTCTACACTGCTGCTACATCTACAGCACTAACACTAATCCTGCCCGAACAACGGCCCTTTTAAGGGCCCCACTTAAGAGATTGGGATACCACCAATAGTGATTGAACCACACGGTAATTTTATTACAAATTATCAACAGGAGCATTATCCTGAATTTGGGTACGACCCCCTACCAAATGGCATTTATTTGCTGACTGTAGGGTAACGAGTTGAATTGAATTGAATCTGTTTCCTCCATATGATAGCATTGGCATTCGCCCGCATATATCGGTGTGGACGATATTTATGAGTTGAACTGACTTTGTTTTGCTGGGAGGGAAACTCTTCGATTTCATTTTCACACGTGTGCAACAGTCACATCCTAGCCATGGTTTAGCTTCAGTCATCGCCACGTTGATTCTATTGACAATGTGTTGGCGAACCATTTTCTTGATGGCTTTGGGGTCTTGGTGGCCCAAACGACGATGTCACAATGCGAGTTTCACTATAATGTGCGATTGTCCCACTCTCTTGCTTGTTGAGGGTCGGAATTTATAGAGCTCTACCTCCTTGCCATTTTTAATGCCGCTGACAACAGCCTTGCTTACCTTGAAGTTTGTTATCAGACATGCAGAAGTAGGTGAAAGGTTGGCAAATACAGGGCATTGTCCAGTTGCAGACATTGAATCTCCCCAGAACTAAACATGAAGTCAATGCGGACAGTACCTTTCCTCTTGATGGGAGCCCTCTTTGCATTAGTGACTTGTACACTGGTTCCATGCAATGTCACAAAATCATTTAAAAACAGCTTCGGTCGTTACCATGTAACTTGTCGAAATAAAGTCAACGCACCAAACCTCAGTTTTGAGGCATCTGACGCTTCGACCTGCTCAAAGCGAATTGCTGAAGACAGACGACAAACGTTAGACAAGTGTCCTATTCGACCACAGTTTAAACAGGCCCTTGTCTCCTTCTGCGAAGGCTTCTTCCTTGTATCAGTCTTGTTCGGTGCGGAAGCAGCCGTATTCTCGCTGATATCCCAAGACTTTACAGATGACGTCTTTGTGAAGAAATCATCCTAGTTGTGCTGGATTAGCCTCTCGGAGATGTAGTCAGGGGTCAGCATTGATTCGTCAAGTGCCGACATCCCTCCACAAGTCTTCCATGACTCCAGCATACTACAAATCATGAATGCGGCATGGTACTGAGGTGAAATGGTAGGCCGATGGAGACCATAGCATGAACGGCGTCTTTGACCCAATTGATGAACTCCTGCATGGTTCCTGATGTCCACTTCATGACCACTAGCAAGAAAAACATGGAGAAAGTTGTTTGTCAATGTGCTTTTTCTCCAGGTTTTGACCCATCTCATGAGCAGTAGTGCAGTCTTCGAATAAACTAATTTGGCTTTCCTCGACTCGGGTACCTATGATGCCAATTGCACGGCAATTGAAGCTCAACCATACCTCGGATGGTGGTGCTGGAGGGTCTTCGCTGAATAACCGCAAACAGCCACGCTTGTGTAGCGTGAACCTCATGTACTGGGACCCACTCAAATAAATTGATGAATGGAGTCTGGGAAATTGCTGCCTGGCTAAAGAAGTATTTCCATCTGCAATATCGAAGTCGTCAAACTGACCGTAGTCTAACATTGATGCGGTTGCAACGGGGAGAAATTCTTTGTCCTCGACCTTAGCTTAGGGCTGCTCCTACACAAATGAAACGCTGTCATGGGAATATCTAAATGTCACGTAAGGTCAGAGCTACTGCTGACAAAGTTTAGGCCGACCACAGAGTGAAAATCAAACACTTGTATGGTAACAGCCAAATTTGACGTTAAAGCGGTGTAATGGGCTGCTGCTGCTTGTTCTTCAATGTTTCTGTCATTTCACAATGTCCACTCACTGACCGGAACACAGTGGAAAACAAACAATGAACTAGGCCCATAACCTTTGTAAGAATCGGTGCATTTGTGGACCAAAGTTTTTATTTATAACTATAGTTAAACTAACTTGGTTAATACAATGGGTAACAAAGGGTTGTTAAATATAGCAAAAGAATTAAACTTATCAGACTACAAGAGAGTGACCAGCCAGGCAAAATCTTGAGTTGTTCCGATTGAAAGAATTAAGAAGAATCAAACAAAGGAATGCCATTGCAAAATGCACTCTTGAGGCAAACTTCGCCAACTGGCTAATTGGCATATTTCGGATAATTAGGCTGCAACCACTGGCAAGGTCGACGGTGGCTCCAACAGTTCTGGACACTGGAAGTAAATATGACTATGCGGTGACCGTCTCAGAGGCACGGCAAATAAGTGTGTAGTTGTCCATGTTTTTTATCGACGTCTTATAAAACATCTTCCAATGCAATCGAAACCATTTGTTGATGACCAGTGGCGGCTCGTAGAAAAAAAAAGTGGGGGTAATGCGAGTAATGCTGCGGAGTAATGCTGTAAACCGCGCCAGTGATAACTTCAGGAGCGACAGCCGTCGCTATCGCTTGCAGTCTGGCGTGCAGCTTCCTATCTGCGCATGCGCACAACAGTGATACACCGTGCCACTGGAACTATGATTGCATACAATTTTTTTTAAATCTTTTTTCATTAACTGTGGGATGGCTAAAGAGTAAGTTAAATAAATTTAATAGTTTAAAAATAAATTCAATTAGATAGAATTAAATAAAAAAACTCATTATATTATATGTTATCGATGATATCCAGTGATTGGGCATGCTGCAGTTCCGCAGACCCTATGGACGAGCCGCCACTGGTGATGACTCTCAATCTACAATGAATTAAGAGCGGTGACTTGGCAATGCAGTTTTCCCATAAAAAGAGGAGATCAGTTCCAGCTTGTTTTTCCTTTTAGCTAACTAAACCAGTGTATTGCTTATTCGTTAAGTAATATTTGGGTAAATGCTAGGTTTTACTTGCCTCCCTCGCAATTCATCTGACTGGTGCTCATATTCCTCCTGTAGCTGCTGAAGCTGGTGAGGCAAATATTCACGACACACTCTGAGGGCATCAACCCACATATCATTATCCTGAATGAAGAAAGTCAAATTAAAACAAACGGAGAAATACAATTTTTTTAATAGATTTCAAAAAACTTTTCTGTAGTGCAAGGCACACTCTGGAATTTCCAAATACGGTAGATGTGCAGTAAAATGTGTTAAACTATATATGTTGACTACATATATTAACATCTGGATTCTTAAAGCAGACAATGGTTTTAAAGGAGTAAGAAAACGAAAGACGCTTTCCAATCCAGATATCCAATTTCTTGATTCTCAAGTTTTTATTAACAAACTCGTTTTAGTTTCAATTAAACTGATGTTCTATCTTAAAGATATTTGATATTGAACAAGACACCTACCTTGTAATATTTTACAATGGCATCAGGTCTCTGAGCCCTCAAAAGAAGGGACTCTGCCTTTGCAAAATCTTTCTTGTCAAACGCTGCATTGGACTGACCAATCAGAACATCTGGGATTGACTGGGGATCATGCGCCTCAGCCACACGTTGAGCATCCTCCCAAGCAAGATCATGAATGTACCTACAAAGAAAGCTTATTCATTTAATTTTCTTTAACTTCATTGTTTTACTACCCAAGTGAAAATTCCCATGTATGGGACCCCATAGGTTATAGGATCCATTGAAAGATGGGTCTCATTAATGACATTAATTACATAATTACCATTAATTAGTGCCTATAATTACTGAATGCCCTTACTATGATTTCTAAACTATACCTACAATTTAACCTGTGCAAGTACTACAAATATAAAAAACCATGCCACTCAGCAGGGAACGAACCTACATACTATGAGTTTCCAGACCAATACCTATACAACTTACTTATCAAGATACCCGTAGGGAATTTACATTGAAAGAGGCATATATGCGCGTTTGTATGCAACTTTATGGAAATGATTACAATTTTTGTTAAGTGATTTGTGGCACAATGTTATTCTTATATAAAACAACACAGTCTTAATTGTTAAACATTATCATTATAATGAGCTCTAATAACATTATAATTAAATCTAATTACTAATAAACTTGCCCCATTGAGTCCTATAGAATGAAATCCCATTAAGAATGGGTTCTCATTATTCTCATTGCTTTTCTTATGAAAACACGAGATTTTTAACTTGGGTAGGTCTTACAAGTATGAGACCCCATAAGGTTCTCCTTAGATGCTACTTATCCCAAAAACTCCCACAACAACAAAATCCCTTAGACAAGAGAAAAGGTTATTTAATGACACTATGAGTCTCAGCTCATCTCATCGTTTACACAATACAATTTACATATTTATAAAGAATTAAATCAAATATTAAAGCAGAGGTGCCAGTTGCTGGGCGGTGGCTAATATGCTGGCGACGCGGAAAGTTAGCCATAAGGCTGGGAGGTTATTATTGATGTTAGATAATAGAAAGGGTATTAGTTCTGCCGATGTAATGGGGGTAGGGGGGTGAGAGCGCTTTAGTTGCTATTATTAGAGGCTTGTCACAGGTATAAAGGAGGTGGAACCAGTCGTGAGTTCTGTTTGCACATAGGGGGCAGGGTAGTTGTGGGGTGATATTTATAAAACCTTTTTTGGTGCAGGCGCTGTATGGGTTTATACGGAGGTGTAGCACAAATGTTTTTAAAAAAAACGCGATATTTAGGTTCAGGTATAGTTGTAGTTGGTGCGGAGTTGAGTTAAGATGTTTATAGGGGCAGATGGAGGCGTGTATTTTATTGGCTATAGAGTTGTGGAAGCACATGTATGCAGATTCTAAGGTTTTCTTTCTAATGATTTTTATTGTTTCAATTGGATAATGTGCAAGTTGAGTGTTTATGTGAGTGTCTTGTTGTGGAAGATATAACTGGCTGATGAAATGTTTCAAAAGGTTGTAGGTATCAAGGGGGGGGGATCGATCAAGCCATGAAAGAAATAGTTGCTGAGAAATTGGGCAATCTAAAGGTGGGGTTTTTGCAGCTGCCTCTCAGAGGTTGAATGTCAGAGAAAGGAGGGTTATATTAGTTGGAACTGCCCCGGTCTCATTGTATAGAAGGTAACCTGGGGCAGCAGGGCCCAACCTGAACACCCTTCACAGAAATCGCTCCTGGAATGCATCCAAGGTGTGAGGGACCATCCATGCCCACCGAGCCGCACTGTACATACGTACATTACCTACGTAGGTAATGATGGGGGATAGAATGGAGGAGAACAGGATTAGATGGGAGGGAATATGGTTTAGCTTTTTGTATATGAATAGTTTAGTTAATTAATAGATATGCTTGTCTATTAAATTTGGTTTTCAGTGCCGCTAGGTGTGCCTGTGGAGAACCTGTGCATTGGAACCTCACGGCGAGGTACGTCCACGAATCCACCACCTCGAGCGGGACACCACCCCAACAGAATGCTCTGTCTGGTGGTTGTCGAAGCCTCTGACTGAATATGATTATAACTGATTTGGCAGTGTTTAGCTTAAGGGAGTTGAGCTGCATATATTCATGCAGTGTGGTGAGAGCTCCTTGCAGGGCCTGTTGAGTGGGAGCCAGGAGCAGGACGTCATCGGCATAAAGAAGGCAATGGACATGTTTTCCATCCCTCAATCAGCCCCTTGTTTTTGGCAGGAACTTTAGTAGGTCCAAGAGAAACAGTATGAAGAGGAGAGGGCTAAGAAGGTCGCCCTGAAGTACACCTGAAGTGATTTTTATGGGGTTAGTGTAGCCTTCTGGTGGCTTAATTTGACATGACAACTGCGTGTAGTAAGTGGATATGCTGAGCAATAATTTGGGTGGGAAGACCAATGCATGGAGTTTAGCCCATAGTATAGAATGCTCAACCGAGTCAATTGCCCGAGCCAGGTCAGCCATAAAGGCATAGGTGGGGATCTGGGCCAAGAAAGTCTTCTTTTGACTACTGTTTGTAAGATGGTGATGTTATCCCGGGTGCCTCTGCCAGGTAGAAAGGCTGTTTGCTCGTCAGGGATTATTTGGTTGGTTATGGCCCACTTAAAGGTATGTTGTGCAATCAGGGACATGTACAGTTTGGCAGGGTTTGATACAAGACTTATGGGTCTGTAGTTACTTGGGTTATTTCTGTCACCTTTTTTATGTATGGGATATATGTCGATGTTTGTCCATTGGGGTGGGAAGGAGTGTGTGGTTAGGGTATGGTTGAATACGGTCAACAGTTCATCAATTAGGGGATTGTCAGGAATGTTTTTAAATAGATCTGTGGTGATGAGGTCATTGCCAGGGGCTTTTTTTCGGGGGAGTTTTTGTATTGCTAGTAGTAGTTCCTGCTTAGTGAAGGGGTGGTCTGTAGAAGATTGTGGGATAGAGGGAGCCAGGGTTGACTCCCTTAGTTTATGAATGTATGTGTTGGTTGCTCTTTTAGTGCGATTAGCTAGGGGGAGGGGGGTAAGTGTTTCTAAGGTGAGTTTCCCAGTTATCCTTAGTGATTTGATTAGTTGGGGCTGTTTTCGAACGTCTATGATTCATTAAATTCCAGAAATCTGAAAATCCCTTAGAAAATGGGTTCCCATTATGTCCCATTGCTTATCTTATTGGTCTCATTAGGTTTCATTAGCAAGTCCCATCAATCCCAATAGTCTCATGCAATTTTGCTATAGGACTGTGTGGGACTTTTCACTAGGGTAAGGCATGAAGGTTCAAGATAACAATTACAAAATTAAATTTTTTTAAATTATTCTCTTTTCAGTGGTTTATTATGATAACTATTACCGTACGGCCCACAGGTGAAAAAAATGCATTTGCAATATATTTTTAGAAATGCATTTACAATACATTTTTAGAAATGCATTTGCAATACATTTTTAGAAATGAATTTGCAATACATTTTCAAAAATGCATTTTAAAATACATATAGATTGAGACAATAAAAATATATTTTAAAATGCATTTGAAAATACATTTTCTATACACATTTGGAATTACATTTTAAAATGCATTTCAAAATGCATTTATAGTGTCTCAATCTATATGCATTTTGAAATGCAT
>JAQGAE010003360.1:0-14939 GCA_034696685.1 Julus scandinavius | reverse complement strand
ATTAATCATAACTTTAAATAAAAACCATGTTTAAATTTATGTTTTAAAGTAAAAATGGTTCACAATCACAGAAGAAAACATTTGGACAAGTAAGCAGTGAAAATATGAAAGCTGCTGTAATTACAGTTAATTTTAATCGTTTTTTGAAATTGATACTTGGAATTTTAAATTGACGTGCTGAATTAAACACAATTAATCAATGTGGTCTTCTTTTTCTTGTAAAATTTTGTCTTAATTTCGCGTGGACCACTGCACCCATGCCATGTCCCACTGTACCCCGGTATAGGGCACAGTGGTACCGTCTGCGCAACCATCTTTAATCTTTTATAGCAAAAAACTAGTAGCTGTAAAACGATGACAAAATGTATACAGATCCTGAAGGCTTGTATATTACTGTGTTATACTTTTAAAATGCTCCAAGTTAAATATTTTTCCCAAACAAAAGTGAATTCTAAAAAGTGTACCTACTGTGCCCCGTTCTCCCCTATATAAGGTGAACCATTGCTTTCAAATTTCAGGTCTATTTATATGAAGTTGAGATTTCCTCATTTTTTTTTTTTTTCCAAATGTCTGCAGAGTTGTAGATTCTCGTTTGCAAAATTATTATCCCAATAAATTTACCACTTTCGGACAACACGGAATGCTGATGACAGCTTATTAATAATGGTCGTAGGCCTGCACTGGTCTTGTCATTAATTTAGTCACGCCACATATAAACTCTGTATGACTAAGTTGATGCTGGCTTCCTGTTATCATTTATCCTTCTGTTTGCAAATCCTCTAATAAATTTCCCAGTAATGCATGCAGACTCAAATTGACCAATGATTTATGCCACAGTTATCAGCATGTGTATGATAGCTATATGTCAGAATTAACCACCAAATGATTGTTTCGAATGTGTTGAGTCAAATACTTTAATAACATGGACATCGAACAGATATAATTTTAATCGTTTTGAAGTAAATTCCGGTTAATAGAAGCAATTGTTTATTTGGACCAAACCTTGAAGATCGATCAGAAACAAATTGTTTCAACAAATAATGTCTCATACAATTAGTCGTGCTTTGGACTAAATAGTCCAAAGCAGTCTGGCCTCAATGTGTCCCAATTAACCGAAATCCACCGCATAACTAACAAATAAGAATTATCTGCGATTAGTGTTATGACAAATTCGGATAATAGCAATGCTTAAATTTCAAATAACAGATAGGGAGTTGAATGACAAGCAGATGCGTAGAACTACAAGAGATTAAAGCATTATTTTGGCTTATAGCACAATTGCATGTACACGTACAGTATATTTGAAAGGTTTAAAAATGATGACGTGCCCAAAATACGCTCTTGTATGCCTTAAATCCAGATGTTTCCAACGTGAGACAAAAACCGGGACAGACAGTTTCGTTTTGGGCTGGCCCAGGGGCTGGAATTGAAACCCAAATTTGGCACGCTTATCCCATTTTATCCCTTGCTACTACACTCCCATTTCCCTAAGAATCTCCACACTCTTGACTCTCTTCGAGATGCTGCTGATTGACATGACATGATGGACACCATAGATTAGACAAGTACCCCTACCGTTTTTGTTTTTATCTACTTTGAGGGGGCACACACAAAAAAAAGTCCAAAAGGTTTTCGGTTTCTGTGTACCACAACAAACGCCATGGCATTTATATTTTTTTCTGTTCATACAACGTGACAGACATGCTTGCAAATGACGGGAATCCAAGTGAGGATTTTTCAAAAGCATTGTAATTGGATAGGAATGACGATCAAAATATTTCAGACACTTTTTGGTTGAGTTATGTATATTGCATGCTTCAAAAAAGCGTTTTTAAAAAGAAAAATGACAAATGTGAAACTTCACTCGCTCACATTGTTTTTTTAGTCTGTGGCACCAATTCTAAAAATAAAACGGACAATTTAGCAGACGTTTTCTTTTGTCTTATGAACTCGTTTCAAGAATCGACGAATTTTCAGTGCTATTGCTCATTATCTAGTTTTGTATAGACTTTTTTTTAATCGGGAGAAATGGACAGGCCCTTTCTCAAACCGCACTTACTGCCATAGGAACATTTTTACACAATTCGAATTTTCTGAATCCGACTATACTAAGGGGTCATTCAAAAAGGACGTCCTCGAATTTTCTTTAAAAAATTACTTTCTCCCTGCTGTCCACATGGTGTCCATTTAAGCACAGACTTCCCCCTCCTTCCTCATAGACGTCCTTATTTTTTGTAGAAAAGTAGGGTGTCCTTAAAATTTAGGGACATACAAAGGCCAATCCAGTAAATTTCCAAGCACCCGCCTCGTTACCAATTCCACAACATTTTTCCTCATTTTTCTGATTAACGGAAATTTCTTGACCTCGAAGGGAAATTCCATCATAAAATAACACAAAGTTAGTCATAATTCCCGACTTTCTCGAAGTTTCAAAAATTCATGGACAAAGTGGTTATTTATTAACACTGAGTCTCAGCTCACCACGTCTTAGTTACATTAATATTAATATGTTTATGTGAAATTCAAGTAACTTTGGGACTGGGGACCAATTTTTTCTGGTGTCCCTGTTCCCTTTCGTTGCGGTTTTAAAACTCAATTAAACAAAAAATTCGAAAACTGAAAAATGTTATCATTAGTGGACGTCCAAAATGGCTTTTCCCCCACCCCCTCTTGAGGACGTCTTTTTTTAATAGCCTCTAATGTACTTTAAGTAAAGGGGTTCTTTTGATGATATTGCCAATGGAACGTGTTATACAGTTGAACCTGTCTACCTCGAACCTGTTTATCTCGAAACCCTGTATATCTCGAAATTTCTGGAATACCTTACCTTTACAATCTAAATTCAGTGCGTTTTCATGTATATCTCGAAATATGTTCTTCCAAAACCTCTGTTTCTCGAATTTCAAACAAGCCTCAATTTCAAAAATCGGTATTCCTTCAATAGATAGCACACATAAAAAATTTTGTTTGCTCAACTAGAACTTCTTACAAATTTTTTTAAATCTCAAGAAAATGTCGGACAAGAAGAATTCACAGCTATTGCTAACCTTAGGAGGATAATCGAATCAATCAGGGTAGACGCCAAAAATCCTTAAAAAGACTATATTACATATATGTATTTCCAAAGTTAAAGGTATGCTAAAAAATTTGCCACTGTGATTACCTATTCCTTGAAATTAATAAAAATGTCGTTCGTAAAGGTATTTTCTTTTAATATGTATACAAAATCAATAATGGAAAAAATTCTATACAAAAGACATTTCAACCTGTGTATCTCGAAATCTGTTTATCTCGAAATTTTAATCCTTCCCATGGAATTCGAGATAGGCAGGTTCGACTGTACTTTGGACTGATAATAATCACAAATTATGCTATTTTTGTTTCTATAAGGCCTCACCAATTTTGCAGAAACTATTATTTTTAAATCCAGTTCAATTGTTTGTCCAATGAGGATTCATCTGTTGTTATATACTGATAACAACAGATGAGAAAACTTCTGAAAATGTCTTACCAAGATATAGCTGAAAAGAAACTGTATATAAATTTCACCTAATGTAGCCTAAACTTTTGCACGAAACACAATTTGATAAGTTTTTTCATCATATCTTCTAAATCAGCTTTATTTTTTTACAAGTGGGAAAAATTGAGCAAAATGAAATTTACACAAGAGTTGGTAGTCTAGCCTGCATCTAACCTGATGGGGTTCCGGGGCTCCACCTGGCGACAGGAACGTCTAATTCTGCACCGGTACTGTTCTTAATAGGTAGGCAGACCTAGTTTGAAACCTGTTATTATTGTTTGCGTGATGGAGAAAAATTCAATTTAGTCATGCTACTCCTTTTGAGTAAACACTTTCACCTGAGTGGGTTAGCAACGAGAAGGGAGGAACGGGATCCAATGTGGGGGGGGGGGGGAAATCGTGAGAAAACTACGCAAAATCCCATCAGGAGGTCTGGAACAACCCATCATGGTTGCATTCCATGCCTGGTGCATGTCTTCAGCTGACTTAATTGAATCTACAGCCAGACGGCTGGTATAACCTATCCTTATTTTCATTGCTATACTACTTTTTTGTATATATTATTGTTATTATTTACTTCAGTTGAGGGGTAATGAGGCGCAAACTTGCCCTATTATTAGAGTATTGCCCATTACTTAAAAGTATATTGTGCACGCCTTCTTGTTTTTATCATAAAGACGATGTTAACCTTGAAAATACAGCTGAACAAACTTTTGCAAACATGTTGAGATGTTTCCCAGGAATATGTTTCCTTTGATTAAAAATGACAACCATGTCCAAATTTAATGCCCCATTCACCTTATGCAGAATGCAGACAGTTGCTCAGGACAGATGCCCACAAATAAGTACGCAAAGTAATCTACACATATTTGTGGAGGTGGAAAAGGTCGGTATACACCACAGAAAACATACACATACACAAGAAACACTGAAACAAAGTTTCCAGCATGTTTTTCGAAACATGTGTCACAAATTTCCTTTTATCCAGACCGCATCTTGAGCGATTGCCAGGAAACACGAAATGCGTAGAAAATGGCCGTTTTAGACACATGTTTCACAAACAGTTCTGGACACACCAAGGTGATTCATGTGTCTTAATGTTTCTTTTGGTGCATACGTACCTTAAGATTCAGGATTCCAGAAAAACAAATTACTTGTAACAGATCTTATGCAGATTTACGTCATGGACGGCAGCATATGGATTATTCTTTGTATTAAGCCAAACTAAATCCGATTAAAAAAACGAATTTGCATAAAATCGGTTGAAATTTGCGTATGATGTCATGAAATGTGCTTTTGCCCACATGGATATTTCAGCCGATTTGTGTTTTAATAGATTCAAATTAGTTTCGTGACAATCCCTAGTGTTTTTCAAAGTAATACTTGTAATATGTCACATGCATTCATACAGGGTATTTTGAATATACTTATGTATAGATACACTGTATATGGGCCATATGCCCAATTTCTGATATGTCCATAAATGAAATTTCCCATATATCATTTTTTTCACCAGGGAAGCCTTGATGAAGAGAGCACAAACTTTTTTTGCAACGATTGAAGGTAGAAAAAAATAATTAAAATAGATTAACATCACGTGATACCGCCCGTGACGAAATCTGCATGAGGTCCATTGTCAACACCATTGCTGTTCTTTGATATTCAGCGATTCAAATTTCAATCAAACGTCAGTGAAAGAACCAGATTCACTTTGGCGTCATTTAAATTCTCCACAGGCATCCAGCATGCGTACGTGTGAAAAGCGTGAAATTTTCCACCTACGATAATCGAAATTTCCATAACGCGTTTAATTAAAATTTGCACATTGACTTTGAAGAATCTCTCTTAAATTCCACGCACCATTTTGCCAATGACGAGTCCTAATGAGCGCCATTTTGGCAGGGACCTAGTAAATAGCCGATGGGTGCAGGTGTGAAGATAATGCATGCTAATTGACCATGGTCGTTCTGGTTCGGCTAGGACATGCAGCAGGCTCTTGTAGCCATTAGAGATTCTAGCGATTATGAATCACCTGCAGCATCGACTACAATGTTAAAACAAGATAAAGTAGCCAGACAGGGGGATTATAAGCGAAGTGACCCCAATTCGAAGGTAATGTCCGATCATCTGACCTAACGTCGTGAAACTGCATGCAGAGGGGGGAAACAACAGGTGCTCGTGACCGGGCATCCGCGACAGACTAATGGGCAGACATTTACAAACAATTGCTTCGTGAAAAGTGCAAAATATTATCCTGGTAGGAAGTAATCGTTAGCAAATGGCTAGGTGTGGATGGCGTGTTGGGCGATTAGAGCAGTGTTTGGGGAAAACTGGTAACGAACTGACCACCTGAGAACGTGATCTCCCGGGGTCGCAACGAATCACGTTGTTATCACTGCGGGGGGTCACCGAGAAACTACTGGCGTATGGGGCACTCTGGTGACCTTCTTCTTGTTAATTACAATGTTTACGTCCTCCGTGATGGCCTGTTAATGATTCGGGCGCTACTCCCCACAGGATGTCGTGCCACCTAAAAATTATTCGGTGAAATTGCGAACAGGGCAAGGGATCAATCGTTGACTCGGTAGTTATAGTGTCCTAAATATAGTATATATACTTTTTTTTGTAAGATATTTTTAAGAATTACAATGTTAGGATGTCCAGCATTCTCTAAAAAATGATTCAGACGTTTGGAAAAATATTTTGTTAATTGGTAGTTGGAGGGGTTCTTGAAAATTTAAGGGATGCGCCCTAAAATCCTTGAAATATGATTGAATTTCCTGATCAGGTGGGGGAAAAACATTTGTTTTAATTCTCTAAAAAATTTGTCAGATTGTTGAAAAAAATATTTTAATTGGTCTTTGGAGGGGTTCTTAATAATATGTAGGGGATGAGCCCTATAATCCTTGAAATATGCTTGGATTTTTTCCCCCAGCATATTTATTAGACACCCCGAATTATATATTTTTCCTTAAATCATTTTTTGCTTATTTTTTATATATTGTGTAAAATACTTTTAAGAATTTCTGAGAATGAATTTGTGTAATTTTAAATAAAATGTGGAAACATTTAAGGGGCCCACTTACCATCAGGTAAGCTAACACTGGCCAATCTACAACTGTCCTTATAATGTATACATGTATCACATATTGCTTTTCCCACCAGTAAACTGCAATATTACTGTCTGAATTTTTGCTGCAGGATATGTCCTTTAGGGAAGGTGCACCAGTCAAATCACAGGGAGCTTTGATATGGTATCAAATTAAAGTAAAATTGTGTAATTGCTTATTACAAAGATGTCTGTAAAGTTGATTAACTTTTAAGTACAAGTTTTTTGGTATTGCTCCATCCATTATTATGTAAGATCCTCGCTGCTGTGTGTGGCCTCCTAATTGTCTGTTATTTGAAACAAAATATCACTTTTTTTCTTAATTAAACATTGCCAGCCAACATACTTCGCATAATTTAACTTTGAAGTCATGGAATCCCACGACCTATTTTCTGACTCATGTTTAGCAACACATAAAACGCTCGTATAAATAAATGCCAATTTCCCTGTTGTGGGTGCTAAAATTTAAAACAACGACTAACATGTGGTGCTGTTTTCGTGTAGACTTCATTAAAACAATATTTGTTGGGGGTCCAACTTGTCCCTTCAGAACAATGGGGACAAGCGTGAACACAATTAGCATCGCAAAACAAACGACTGCTGGAAATGTTTCGATATTTATCTATTAGCTTACATCCTGTACGTGTGTTTTTAACTTGGACTCTTATACTCTGAACACAATGTCATATTGTTGTCATAGAACACCCCAGCAATGTTCCGTCTGAGTGTTGTCTCAACCACCCTTTTAACTCTTTCCTTTCAATAAATGATCCAACCCCCAATTGCCCAGGGGCCAGTGTTAGGTTGCTTAGATTCGGCTTTAATAATGCAATTGTTGTTTACGTTACTTTGGGGAGGTCAGGTTAAATCTCACATATCAGACATGTGGCGAACTATTCAAATTCAATGGATGAGTCAAACTCACCATATTGTTCCTTGTTCAACAATTTTACTCCTTTCTATTGTTCGTGTCACTTCTACAACATTCTTTCGGTCATGAATATCAGAGATGATGCTTCAAGTTCCTGCCTAATTTCTCATCTTTTGGCACTCATTGGTCGTATTACAGCAGTTATAGGCTAACAATTCAGTTGTATATATAGTAAACATTTTTGCCTTCAATGCATTCCCAATGCATTTTTGGAATGATCTCGTATACGTTTTGAACACTATAGTGGAATTTTATACCAAATAATACTTGAGAAACATCATTCACCATTTTTAGTTCTTTATACAAACTGTCACTTAACAATCTCACTCATGTAGTGACACTTGAGCAGTACACAAACGGTAGAAAAACACAATTTTGCCAACTGTACCTCTTTTAATGTACTAACACAAACACATTCTATCCTTAAATTTCGTACTGTTTTCATAATTTTGGTCTACTCCTGACACAGAACAACCACTTGGTAGTATAATAGCTTGGAGTGTTGTATTTTTATGAGTTTTAACATGCTGTTAAATAAAATAACAGATTCACTCCTTCGTGGACCTACTGAATTTTAATAGTTGGAGAGGGTGCCAAATTACTACTTCCCTTAGGGAAATTGTGTAGCCCACACACGGCGTTTAACCAAATAAATGCATGCTCTCACACTAAAAACAATTCATTTCCATACAAAAGCTATTCGAAAATCGTAAATCGTGAATGTAACTCAAAACACTTACACCCGTAATGTTTTCATAAATTAAATACTTTTATTTTTCAAATATTTATATTTTTGTTTTTGTGAAATTGTCAGTGCTAGTTTGGCAAGATAATGTTTTATTTTGAATTTAAAAATGTTGAGTATTCCTCTTCATTTAAACCCGTGTATAGTAGGTTCAAACAATTCCAAATAACTACAGCATCTATAGGTGCAACACATTTACATTTGTTCAATTTACAGTTTCTGATAAAGATACGCCTGCGAAAGTAGAACACAAGTTCTTGTGTACTTATTTTCTTTCGATTATTTCATGAAATTCTTATTTGCAGTTAACTTCTTGGCGAGATGTATATATATGGTTTTTGACACAGTCTGTTTTTATTGTTGATGCTCAATTGATATTTGCTTTTCAAGTGCATGAGTTGCGCTGGTCTTCACAAAACCTCTGCGGTCAGGGAAATGCCATGCGTTTATTCTAAAGAAATATTTAAGTTGGCAAACTTGCACGTCATTGAACTTCTTAGTATAATACATTGAAAGTCGAAAGAGTCTTCGACTTATTATAAATTCTTTTTAGCGCAAACTTCACTTGCTGTCCTAAGTATGTAAATATTCAGAAGGTTTCAATTTTAAATATAGAATAGGTGTTTGCATTTGATCCCTTTTTTAACTATTGATTTTCGTCGTCATACCGGTAACTGAAACCAGTCGTCTTTTCAAAGCAATTATGCGTGACTTCTAAAGACGTTTGAGTTCACATGCATTACAACTGCGGAAATGAGTCTTGGCTGCAAAATGGTTCTGAGAAAATTCTTTAAACTGTCACAAGTAGGTCATCAAGTTTGTTTGGGAAAATTCTGGCATATTTCATGAATTCCAAGGTTCATTTTAAAGTACTCAACGCACGACTAATTACTACAATATACATATGTTAACATTAGTAAAATGTTTTTTTGTTTTTTATATAAACTTTTTCAAATTAATTAACAGAAATTTCCCGACGCAGACAGAAAATTCCAGCATAACTGGTGTTTAGCAAGAATTTCAAACATATTACTTCCCGACTTCAATTCCATAATTCCATATTTTCAAGACTACTACATATGTCGAATTAAAACAGCCTAATTTGTTATCAATTATGATTTAACATTTTTTTTTGTTCTGAAAGATTTCTGAATATTAACTTTGGGAAAGCTTTGGCTAGAAATCCTAGCCCAAAAACTGAATTGGAGGAATAATTAGCAAATGTTAGAATATGCTCATTGCCATTTACTATTTGTTGTTTTAAAAATCAGTTTTTTCGCCAATTCTTCGTAATTCTTGAACTTCATGTAGCTGGATGCGCATGAGCACATGTATATTTAAAAAAAATCTCAGCTGAATCTGTTTTCGGCTAGGATGAAATCCACTCACTCCATGACCAAGATTCTTTTCCTGGTCGACGCCTTAAATTAATACATTTTCAATTTATAAAGTATTGACCCATTTCCACATTAATGTAGAATTTAAAACGTAAATAAAACTGTATTTAAAACGAAAAGTGTATTTTATGTAGATTACAATCTTTACATTTCCATTTTAACTTACAAGGCTAGCCATACATACATGTATTCTTGTAAGAATCCCCGGTTGTAGCCTCATTTTACTTGTCTTTGTGTTTTTATTGATCGTTTTTACTATTATTTATTTCGTTGGTGGTAGTATTTCGAAAAAGCGCTTTTTTTACGTTGCGCTAGAATGTCGACAGATGGCGCTATAATACGCTAGCAGCAGCTGTAACGTATTGTACCCTTATAGCTTGTATACATATAAAACGCAAGGATATACAATAAATTTCACATCAATAACGCAAATTAAATTTACTTACCATCTATTTATTTAAATTTAAAACCAAAATTATACACATGATTCATAATTGACATGGCAACACAATTCTTCTGATCGTACAATTTAAACCATTGTTAAAACACCCCAAATGTTTTACACATACAATCATAATTGAATCCCTTATAAAGGGAATATGTAAGCTGACCCTCGAGTCATTCCATTTTTCCCTCCCAACGTCCACTTAAGAAATTAAAAGTTCGAACCATTTAAGTCTCCTAGCTACTTGTACTTGAAAAATGAAGTAAATTTCAAAGATTGAATTTCTGGTCTACGACATGCCTTCGCTAAATAAAGTCTAGCAGCTAAATTTGCCTTTTTTTCATCTGTGCAGTAATGGACGATGATTGGGATAAACCTTTTGCATATCACAATGGGAATGTATGTGCATGAACAGCCATTTTTTTTAAGGAAAATTTGAATAATTGGGATTAGTCGTTAGTCTTGACAGGCTCATAGTCAATGGCGTGTATTTTCAGACAATTTAACATAAAAGAAAAAAGCAATACTGGACGCAGTTGTTCTTGAGCTTTCGTGCAAATATCCTTAAGTATGTTTTTCATCACTTTCACCAAGGCAAATTTTTAGATTCAAGTTTAGAACGCAATTTCAAAATGTTTAGACTTTAAAAATATTACAATTTCTTAAATTAATTTGAACACTACAGTCACTACTGCTGAAACGATAATTGTATCGTTACATTATAATTCCGAAAAGCAGTTACAAGTCAGCAGGGAATTTGTTCACGGAATTGCCAAGAAAAGTAGTTTGAGTAGTAATTCAAATTCGTTTATTAAAAGTGATGAAAAAAGCACACTCGAATTCTTTGCCTAAACTTATTGGGATGGCTAAACTTGACTTTTTCGACGTTCTCCTTTGACAAAAATGTTCCTATCTGGTTTTGACAGAGTAGGCAGTTAATTATCGTATATTAAATGCTTTTTGCAGGATTATTTTTTGAAAAGCACATGGAAAGTCCATATTTAAGTTCGCAGTTGACTGACGATGCTCCTATTGTTAGGAAACCATTGTTTGGAGACTTTGTAATCATAGACCATGTCATGTGATTACGTTAATTTAATCATTCTTTTGACATTGACCAAATTAATTATGGTCCAGATTACAATAAACTAATTTTAATAGTTTTATGTAAAACGTTTTTGTCAACTTGTGCTTGGCCGTGTGCAAACTTACTAAAACTTTGCTATAGTTAGCTGTAGTTATAGTTTTTTAAAGTTTCATACCTTATTAATGATACTGTAATAGCCAAATGATCGACGTTCATGTCAATATATGACGTCATCGTATACGACTTTACTCAAGTGTTCATGGTAACTAGTCATATTCACTTTCAATAAATCCTAGAGGAGTATATGGGCCTTTTAGCATTGATTTTCCAAGATGGTTGCTTTTAGAATAAAAGACTAGTCCCATTTTGAAGAAAAATAATGCTAACGAATTCCTGAACATGAATTAGGTTAATTTGTTAAGTTTCACAAGCTATTTTTAATTATATTATACAAGCTTGTGGCTTAAAGTACAGCATGCTCCGAAACTTTCAATTTATCTGTTACACCTGCGGTTCAACGCATTTCTGTTATTAATATAAACGAATTTAGTATCTTTTTTTTTTCAAATGCATCCAAACCAAACTATAACAATTCTGATATGTCACTTTAAATATTGCAAAAACAACGTCGGTATTCGTTGACACTCGTCTTATGCAGTCGTAATCTGTAAAATGATTATTCACAACGTTTTACAACATGCAGATAATGTTTCTGTTGGCCTATACGCAAGGATGGTGTCGGGCAGGTCAGTCGATAAATTAAAATTGGGTGCACATTTGGACGCGCATTAGCGAGAGAAAACGTACGAATATCGCGGGAAATGTCGCACATTTTCTAAGTCAGTAAAACCCAGCTTTCACTAAAACTATTGCAATCACGTGATATATTACTATATTTATATATATTTACAACATGGTTAATGGAAACGTTCAAACGTGCTTTGCATGTCATTATCCATTTGAAATCCTGCAGGTCCCCCAATTGTCTCCAAATTCTTGCAAAAAAAATTCTGGACGTATAATAGTAGAAACCCACACACCAGTATCACCGTTATGTTAGTGTTTCTTCCAACTCGTATAGGGTTGAAGGTTTTGTTGCTTTCAACCACCGAATGCATATGAAAATCACACACGTCCACATCGTTTTTCATTCAGTCATTTCTGCCAATTGTCGACGACGAATTTTTACCATTTTTTGTTTTAAAAAAACAGGAATCCAGCATGGAAAAAATTCCGTTTTTTTTCTCTTGCATGTAACATCACGATCACTAACTCCAACGCTGCAACTTCTGCTACCCGATTCAGTGTCATCACGTGACGCTGGGCCAGAACTGTAGGCACAAACTTCGTTTAATTGGCTGGTTAAATGAAATCTCCTCGTCGGTGATGTCTATTGCTTGGTAACACGCTCGTTAAATAAACATGAAAGAGTGATTTTACGGTGTATCGACGAACTTAATAGCTAGACAGGGAACTTTCGGTTAATGATAATAAGAATTTTAACAATGATGTTATAACGTTACTCCATCGATGCATGGAACCACTACGATGGACTTGTTTCACGTTGCATTTGTTATTTTTTGGTACTTTTTTACAGGGGGAGGTCTAGTTTTTTTTTGGTTTTTTTTTTCTGTTCTAAATAAATTGAAGTACACGACTATTTATACCACAAACATAACTAAAGTTTATTAATTATTGCGCTGGAGTTTCATAAAACGAGGCATAAATTGTGATATAGAGACGACGTGTTTTCCTCCCTTCATCATCCTTGATCTCGTCCTCGACTTTGATAAGCTTGCTATCGTATGTTGGCAATGGATTTCAAACTAGCCAGTATTGTGTTCAATTCACTTTTGGCTAAGATGTGCCCACTAAGATGTATGAGGCTTCCAAAATCGTACAACTCCAAGATATCAGTATTAGCAGGCCGATTAAGATTTGGGATGCTGGTGGTCCGCTCACAGCACCATTAGTATTACTACACTCTCCTAAAAATAAGAAATACAAGAATTGAGAATGAGGAAATTTCTAAATAACTTCAATATAACATACAAAGCGTTTATCATGGCTTTCCCTCATTACCGCAGTGTTTGCAGTGATTGCCTATATGTAGGATTAGTGTAATAGTGTCCGAAAAATCCCAAAAATAAAGATTGATGCTGCCAACTGTATTTGGCATTAATATAATTATATTTGAAAAAATTAATATATTTAGTAAAGCAGAATCCGGGATTTGTGGTCGACAATATTACGATAATATTTTATTAGGAAAACGAACAGTGCCCAATTATTTCGAATAATCGATCAATGAATACAAAATCTGAGGTTATATGATGTTGTTACCTTCATTGGAAATGTTAAATGTTAAAAATCCTGTAACTCCAGGTTGAATTCTTCGATTGCATGTTTCCTGGACTCCAGAAAATTTCACAACGTTTTCTGACTCCACGTAAATCTGAAAATAAGAATAATTCTAAATGTTAGTGCTAAAAACAATGTAGCACATACATGAATAACAAGTAATGCATTACTAATGCCGAATTGATATCTAGAAATCTATAATTCGTGATAGAAAAATGGGAAACGCTGCATGGTTTCTCTCTACATGTACGTATGTATATATCGATTTTTGTTACAACTTGATAAAATTGTCCTCTTGTACTTTCTGGGTATAAGATCGAACAAATGTCATTTTATATGAAACCTGAATGACAATAATCTGGTCTTAGAAATTTTCTAACTCAATAAAAACTTCCAATTAATGTGCATTATTATTGATCCTTTATTTTCTATAAGTGCTATTACTTCATACCGTACATTCTTCAAACCAATTATAAAGTTGGTTTTGAAAGGGTTTAGTTATAATTGAATATAAACCGTATCCGAAGTTATAATTGTTAAAAAAAACATCCCTTATTTTAAAAAATACAACATATTAGAAATTAACATTTTTTTGTGTACTAAAAACACTTCCAGAAAGGTTGGATTGCAGTTCTGGACATTTAACTATAGTAATTTATTTTTAATCTAATATTCTGGAGCAATATTGTAACACATGTTCTAACATGTCCGATGTGGAATAAAAGAGGAAATGATGATCCTGAGTATTGGGAATTATCAATATAGGATTTAAACATTATGAAATGTCACTGTTCCTATGTGGTATGCCTTTTAGAGAATAAAAGTTCTCAGCTGTTCGCTGCTGCCATCTGGGGGATAAATGCTGCACTTTTTCCCAACCAGATCAATATTTTACCCATTCCTTCCTGCCCACAATCCCCCGCTTTCCAATCGTGAATTCCTAAACTGCTGCATGAGTGAAGAATATTTCAGCTTCAGTTTTTTTTTCTCCCACGGATATTGCATAACAACCCTCTATTATAAAGTATGTAATATGTTAGGTGGTACTTTTGTGAAAATGAAGTAGGCCAATGATAAATTTCCATTGAAATAAAATGTTCCAACAGCAGCTGCAATGTGATACAGACGAATAGACGAAAGTAACTGCTTATTTTTGAGTTTCAGAATACTTCTTCTGTTCATTTTGTTGAATGTTTTAATACCCCTATTGGAAAAAACTGTATATACTGGACCAGTATCATATGAGGTTATGGAATACTGGTCCCACTATATAATGGTATAATGGAACCAGTATATGGCACACTGGTCCCAGTATATAATGGTGTAATGGAACCTGTACGTGGC
>JAQGAE010003359.1:0-14941 GCA_034696685.1 Julus scandinavius | reverse complement strand
AGCTAACATTCTAATGTTTTAAACAGGAGCTGCTGCTAACATTCTATTTTTCTATCTTTGAAACTTAATGTTAACATAAATTAGGGCTTATTAAAATTCATTCGGAAAGGGGGATTGTCTTGAGGAAGGTATCAGCGTAACTGTACAGTAGCCAGTTCTGGACTGTGGGTTTTCTAGTAAATGAGAAAGTTTGTTTTGTTTCTCAGTTTTGGGTAGTGGTGGAGATTTAGATTTTGTCGATAGGATCGTTTATATTATGTTGGTTATAGTATACAGGCCTTGTTAGGAACGACATGGCCAGCTGACATTTTCTCCATTTTGAAACATTATGTTTGTGCAAACCTGTTATGTCCAAATATGCCCCAGAAAACACGTTTACACACTATGTTTGTGCCAACCAGGGCACTATTCCACAAAAGTATGGTCTTGTATAGGGGTATGGAGTGATAATTGTACAAAAAGTACAAGTGGTTGTGTTCCACAGATAATATTTGTACAATTGTAATTTGTTAGACCATATCTTACAAGTTACAAGCAAATCTTGTCAGTTTACAAGTGTTCTGTCCCACAAAGGTATTGCTATTAGCAAATTGCTCGTAACTTGTAGTGCATTTGTTATAGGTAAATGATTACTTGTAAATTAAGTATTAGAAAGCATTTGGAATAGGAATACAACGTTTTTAATTGAATAAACATGTGGTCCAGTGACAGTGAAGATCACTTTATCTGTTTTTGTCAAATTGCTGCTATATTTACCAAAAATTATGCCCTTTCTAGCTTCAACAGCACACAGAAGGAGCATTTTATTTTCTCGAGACGCCATTTTATTTTCATCTTAGACTTGTACTTTTGTGACTTCACTTGTACACATTTTCTAATAATTTACAAGTTGCTGAGATTATTGGTGGAATGCCAGATTACAACTCCATATACTTGTAACTTGTACACTAATACTTGTGCATTTTTGTGGAATAGGGCCCAGGTTGTCCAAACATGCGCCTGAAAACATGTTTCGCACTGCTTGTGCAAACGTGTTTGCAGAAACTATGTTCTGGTTCGTATTTCCTGGCTGTCTTAGACAAGTTTTCTTATTTACATGTTTGTTCGATAAATTAGAGAACGTGGGCATACCTAAATTTAGCCAGTATCTCATCAAGGAATTTTTGTAAAAAAAACTAGACCTTAAATGTATAGATACATATATATATATTTACTTTTTTCTTGTTCTTCTTGTTTGATGAGTCTCCAACAAATGCTGCATTTGGCAGTAGGCTCCTTAACATAGGTAAACATTGCGTAAGGTCGTGTCTAGACAGCCTCTTGTTCGTTGTTAATATTGAAAATGCAAAAATCAAGATGTCGGATTGAGGACCCACCCGGTATATATGTACATGCATAAAAAAACCACGAAAGACATTTTCTGACGTGTCCTCTTTAATATATTTGATTCGATTCCCTAAATCTGTGTTTGTGTAAATGCGAAGTGCGTACGGATGAAAGACGTTTTGAACTGTAAATCCATAGCAGGAAACATTGGGGGTAAATAGCGGAAACCATCTAGTTTATGACGGTTGGAATTTCTTCTGCTGACTGGCTTTTTTGTGTTGGCTGTCTTTTTTTTTTTTTTTTTTTTTTTTTTTGCAAATGTGAAAAGAGGAGCGGAAAATTAAAACGAATCCAAATGGTTTAAGTGCTGTTGGAATTGTAAAAATTGCATTAAAGTTGATGGATAGATTGCCAACACATTTCATATAAAAACAAGGGGGAAATAAAAACACCCAAACTGGATTCGAGGTTTTTTTTTTTAACATACCATGCCATTTATGCTTAAAAGTGAAAAATGGACCAGTGATGCATGCTGTGTGGTCTCATTTGACTTCTATACTTGAAATAAGTTTTTTTTGTTATTATTAATTCGATGGAACGGTAATACTATTAATGCGTCAATGGTGTGCCCTCCTTAAACCCAAGGCTGGAAATTGTTTTGGTCATAAACACGGCCAATGCTCTAGTGTTGAAAATTCATTTAGCGCCACCTGGGTTGTTTTCCTAAATTTCATCTTTTCTTACCATGGATTCTTACTCATTACAGGCAAACCCTGCTTATATTGCGGATTTTGAGGCCGCCAAAAATGCTCTTCTAGCTCTGATTTGGAGTCCCTCCCTCATTTTGCAAAATAATGAAACATGTTTTTTGTTAATGAATAAAAAGCGGGTGTATTGCAAATATTTTACATGAGATTCTTATTTTACCATTTAAAAAAAGAAGTTATATTTGCAATAAAACTTAATTTACAACATATGGAATGCATCGTTCCCCAGGGAGATGATTACTTGTAGAATGAAACGAATCTTTCTTTATTTTTTATCATTATTTTTTTTTCTAAATAATAAATTTGGCAAGAATCCAAAATAAAACGTGTAGAAGCGACGTTCGAATTTTGTCGTGTTTCATTTTGTAATTTTATAAAGTGTGTTAAATTTTGTAAAAATTAAAGGAAAAATCATAAAATTCTACAAAATCAAAAAACTACGGTGCTCTGTCAGTGCTCAGGCTTTAAATACTGTTAACGTAAGATTACCGTTTTATGGAAAGTTCTCGAAAGCCGTTACCCTGTGGCGTAAGCCGATTCTCAGCCTTTAGCCGTTTCAGTTCCGTTACACCGCTTCTACTGAACTTAACCATTTTTCCGAAAACAAAGAGGATAACTTGCCTCAAAATATTAGAATCACTCTAACGATTAAGTACGTTGAATTTTATCGTCAAACTTTTTCTAAAAACAACAAACTAGGTACACTTTTAACATTACAGTAAAACAGGGGTGCTTGTCAAAAGTATCATATAAAATATGATGTTTTATATACGTTTTTCTGTATTTCATATTTATATATACATCTTGTCATAGAAATACCGAGATGCTAAAAATAAATGTGGAAATGAGAATGATGTTTTTTTAAACGTCACTCTTTACCATGCACTGATCTTATATATTATTGATTTGTTTTTTGACATGTACAATATAAATTTTGTACTTTTTCTCCGCTTGAATTCATTCGCTGAAGGTTTGATAAGTAGTCGCCCTGCTTTTTATTTAGTTGTCCCTACAATAAGTCAAGTTTTCTCATTGGTATTTATCTAGCTTTTTATGCGGATTTCTTTTACGTGGTACCTTTTTTGAAGCTACAAATCTCTCAGTTTCATAGGAATAGTCAAATTCAGCTTAAAAGCACAAAGCTCTTCTGTACACATTGGAAGCAACCAATAACTCAAATAGGATTGCATTTTGATGCCACTTAAATACTGGTATTACTACACTAGTCATAAGCAAGTGGGCTATAAAATTATATTTAGCAAATCCCCTATTAATCTGGATAATTGAGAATTGTATACAAACGCTATTGCGTGATCGAAGAAACAAGTAGGTATACTATATATGCTTTTTCAGAACATATTATTCAGGTTAACATTTTTTTGCATTGTTGACTGGAGTCACGTGATAATGTGCCGTTCACGTGATATCATACCTATGGCTATGATGGGTGCTAAATTACCTTTTGGCGAGGTTTTCTGTAACCGTCCTCAAATCGCTTATCACACGATACATTGATTTTTCGCTATACAATAACCATTTCAATCCCCTGGCGTGCACTTGATGCACTTTTGTCCAGATCCACTCAACGTTATTCGCGATTGGTCATTCCTGGTGTGCCATCGGTGCATAAGGTTCACTTAACTTGGGTTAGGAATAAAAATATTTCACCACCCGTTGCATTTTCAAAGATAAAATGCTTGTCATGCAGTGGATCGAGGCATGAGGGGTTAGTGGATCTACGGGGGTGTTTTTTGATCTTTGATAAACCCGAAAGCTTTTAATTATAACCTACAAAAGTTGCTCATTGTTAACTTAAGGTGGCAACTTCGACATTCCTTTCGTGGTTAAATTTCGCACAGGTTTCTGTGTTAGGTTGGGTTTTTTTCCTTGTAAGCGAATTGCTCAAAGACCAGGCATGTCTGGCATTTCCTGTATTATGTGGGAAAGTGTTCAAGGTGGATTTTGACAGTTCTGACACATTTTTCGAAAATAACGTGCTCTTTTATTGCTGAATCTGACTTCATTCACCAATGATCTGATTTATGCAAGTTCAATTGCAAATACTAGGCATGGTCATGCAACTAATTCTATCCACTGAATTTTTGAAGGTAGTCTAATCTGCGCTGTCCTTACATGTGCTAGTTATCTCTATAGTCGATGCAAAAGATAAGGACCTAGCCTAGATTGGTTAAAGTTTAGTGATGTACAAATTCTGTTCTGTAGATCTTCTACCTATTCATAAATGAATTTTGTTTCTGTACTCTTAGCTCCAGCAAATTTTTAAACTATCTTCTTGTGATTTCATAAAAATGTCTATTCTCGCAAAGATTCAAAGATGAAGATATTGACAAAATTTATAACAGTTTCTAGGACGTTCAAAATGGCAGATGGTGCTCTCGTTCTAATAATCCCTGGTCCTCTTCGGCACGGGCAATCACCCTTATTGTTTATTGTTTCTCTGTTTTTCCCCCATCAATTTATGTGGCATTTGAAGATTTTCTCAGTAGCTCCTTTTTGGAAGGTGGCAAGAGCTCCATTCTCGAAATCCGCCCCACCCCTTTTTCTTACAATTTCGCCTTTCACAGAAAGCCTATTTTTGAAAACGAGGTCTTCTTACTGCGAGCACATACCCCATTATGTCAATTCTGAGAATGTTCGAAAATGTGCGAAGATTTAGGAGCAAATGGACACTGGTCAAGGCCGCGTTCGAATGGTCATTCCCGTGGACATTGTTCGGGCTATTCACGTGCGAGAAGTATTTTCCTTACCCTTTTGTGCCCCCACCCCCTTCCTTCACTCTTTATCCTCAACGTGTCTTTGTCGTTAGGGGCATTGTAACACTACCCTCCATCCACCCCCCACGGTCGCAAAACGTTTTGAACTTTGAGCTCACACATTTGGATTCGTTTCTCACCTGCCCCGAAAATGACCACCTCGTCCTCTTTCTTTTCAAATTTTACTGAAAAGTTTTTGACTGGTCAAGCGGCTCTTTGGAAGAAGCTGCTGCTGGTCCTTTATTCCGGGTAACAAATACTTGTTTGGGATGGTGACCTTTCCTCCAAAAATCTGCACGCCTCGTGTGTTATGACTCACCTTTTCCGGCGTGGGTTTGGTCCTGCTTTTTGTTTACTTGCTTTAGAGGTTTTCGCAACATGGCGGCCATTGTGGCCCTAGCTTTACAGTAGCTCATTCCGTGTATGTTCACGAAATTATGTTAGTGATTTGTAAGCTATACTGCAAGTATTGTCTCTTGATCCTCTGGTGGTCTTCATGAACATATTGTGTAAAACATTGCCATCAAGATTCATCATCATCATCAACTTTTCTAAACTTTGTATTACAAATCTTTATTCATGTATAAATGAGTTTACTGCAAACGTTCAAGCCCATTCATGGAAAATTCCCTTTAGTTTCACATTTGCCCACTGATGGCGTTGTGTTTGGTAAATCCAGGTTCAAATGCGTTTCTGTTTCTTGTTTCATCATTAAGGTTCAATATATTGCAAGATGAAACGTTTTTGGCAGCAGGTGGTCAATATTAGTTGTTGTGAAGACACAAACAAAAGTCTTATTCCTAGATGACTAAACAAAACGTGCTTCCAATCAACGCCTTTTTTTGGGATAAATTGAAAATCCAAACGGGATTTGTTGAGTT
Organism: Julus scandinavius; assembly: GCA_034696685.1. Classification (NCBI taxonomy): domain Eukaryota; kingdom Metazoa; phylum Arthropoda; class Diplopoda; order Julida; family Julidae; genus Julus; species Julus scandinavius. Next base: position 9,193 of record JAQGAE010003359.1, on the reverse strand, counting down.
TTTGTGTATACAGAGTTGATCATGACATGCCAGAAGGACGGTTCAAGGGTTTTTGAAAACGGGAATGTAGTTTTCAATGCGTTTTGGCCATCCCAGATGCACCATTTATTCCTCCCTGCTTTTTTAGTGGGCCTAAACGGTTCTTTTATTATAGTGGGCTCTAGTACTGTATTTTCAAACCAGTTCAACAATCTGTGAAATCCTTGGCTATTTCTTACACTCATCTTGGATGTTCAATTTCTGTAAGAAAAATATGATCAAGGTTTGGAGGCTATTTTTGGCAAGATTTTTGAGACGACTTGGCTGTATGACGAATATTTAATTTTGTAAATCATCCTCTGAAGGAATTGTGAAATTTTGGTCTTTGCTGCTGTGTTTTGGATTACAAGCACATAACAGTTATATTCTGTACAAAAAATTGCAATCAATGTTACCATAAAGATTCATATCTACTACAGAAATGTAGTCTAGGGATGGGGACGTTTTCTAAGATGGTGCTTTAAGGACGACCCCATATCTGAACGAGCAAAGTCGGGCGTGTAAGATAATTGAGCCATTTGCGTGTACAGTATTTGATAAAACGACATTCACTTTCATTTATTAATAGATGCTATTGACCCCTTCCCATTGACTTGGCAGCCATAACAGATTGTTATCCGATATGACGTCACCCGCGCACCCACTCCCAAGTCGTATCACACCGTGGACATGTAATTGATTTGTAGGTTTGCCACGAATAACAACTGGGGAGAGGTCTTACGAGTGAGGGGACAAATGACGCTTTTTTTTATCCCCAAAAGATCCATATGCCACGAGTGTGAGGGCACAGGTTAAAATCTTACTTGGCTGGGGTCTAAGGAGGGAGCTTTTTGAAGGACACGTGCCATATCTGAATGAGAAAAACATTGAAATTTGGGCGGCGATACGTCGTAATAGCGCACACAAAAAAAGCTGAAAAAGCGTCCTCGGAGAGGGCGAGGGGAGGGGAATGTCCCAAAAAAGACGATAAAAAAATACAGGATTTCGGGAGGGAAGAGGGGGGACCCTTGGGTGAAATAGCCATAATCACCTGTAAGACCACCATTGTGGAATAACAAGCAAAAAAAAACCGGAGAGAAGTTTTTCAAATGAACCCACTCCGAGCACTTTGTGGACCTATCAAAGTGCGCACAATTGAATAACATTTTACGCGATCTTTGGTGAATGAATCCGATGGCCTCCTAAATGTAATGGGCCTCCTGTGTACTACGGCGCTCCCATTCCACGCGTGCATGTGCCATTCAGTTATACACTGCGTTCTGGATAATGGAACCATGTAGGGGGAAAGGAAATGTTACTATTATCGGGCTGACCCGATTAACCGTAAATTATAGTAATCGGTAATGCACTATTTACTACACGTTTAGTTTAAACATGCAAGCTGGTTGGTGAAAAAAAAATTAACATTTAGGAAATATATACTAGGTAAAAGTTGACATACTGAGCCTCTGTAATCTGTTATCGCACATGTGTTTACTTATGAAGATGAAGGTGACTGCCACATAGCGAGCGCCGCACATTTTCCTGTCACTTTTGATTCGTTGGCCCACAGGTGGCGCTGTAAATTGTTCAAATGCTTTCGGTAGCCTTTATAAATGTCAATCTCTGAACTTGAAGTTAGTAAAAGCAGTGATATCAGTTAATTTCCTCATTATTTAAACGGCACACAAAATGGCGCTAAGGGACACACCGATTAAGTAGCTAAAATTGTCACGGCACATCATAAGTTTTCCTATTAAGAGATTTTGTAGGGTTTTTTTCTCAATGAAATGAAGAGTAATCTTGTTTTAAATCAAATAATTTGCTTAATGAAGAAAATTTCAAATGTTGTTGTTTTATTATTAATAATTAGTATATAAAAGGTACATTTTCGACTTTTTGTTTGCAAAATCCGCAACACACCTGTATGTTCTTCACAATTAAAAAACAGTCTTCAATGAGGTTTTATTTTGAGAAAAATGATAGTTGTAAGTTAAAGAATATTATAATATATTGCTAATCTGGAGCAATTTTATGAACTCTTAAAAAGTGGCCATTTTTTTTTTTTTTTTTTTTTTTTTTTACAAATACAAATTCTTATAAAAAATTTTTGAAATTTGTTTTCAAACCTGAACTTGGCATTATCGAACGTGCTGTTTAATGCTCATACTGGTTATCATGTACTGGCTACATGTACATTTCAAGAAAATCCATGGTTAGTTTTCTTAAATTTTCTAATCAATTTTTGTAGAATTCTCGGATAATTAACCGAGTAAAATCAGATGTTAGCTACGTAGGTAATTCACGCTTCGTAGGAAGCGTAATTTTCGCTTTTAAGCTTTTGAAAACGTAAGTTTAGCGCTCTCTGAAGTAGATATGAAATATAGCACCATTCGCCAGGCGATTTTCAAAGTTTGCGAATGGAAAATTGCAGCTTGGTCTCCTATCCTTATAAGCCGTGATTTTATGCAAATTGTGGATATGTTGTTGGTGACGTTCGTGCCCTCACATTCTACAAACGCGAGCGTTAAGTGAGGCGTGAGAAGAACACGAGTCAAGGCATCTAACGATAAAATGTATTTGTTTTGCCATCAGTTTGTTGCGCGCCAGTTGATGCATACACCGTAACATAGGTTCAGAAAGGAAAGAGAGGAGGGGGAGGGAAAAAAAGCAACTTTCATTTCTATCGCAAACTATTGCACTTGGTTACATGTTGGATTTGCTGTTGAATGTGTCTGATAAAATCCAATAAGACGGGATGCTGTTTGACACAGCGGTCTTCCTGGAAAACTAATCTGGGTAATTGAAACTGCACCTAATTAAGGCCAAAGTGTACAAATCAGGAGCCGTCTTAGTGGGATTTAAAATGGATAATGCGAGGAAATTTACTTGCAACTCTGAAAGTGAAAAGTTGCACAGACGTGCTTAAGTTTCGTGTGAAGGGGACCAGGCCATCAAAGATCACGTGCCCTGTAATATACGAGCTGTTAGATCAAATTAAGACACAGCTTTAGTTAGCTGCAATAGATGGGGTAATATCCACTCTGTCCATTTACAAGTATACTTACTGTACCGTAATGCCTCGTACAGACCTGAGCAAACACGAAACAGAAACAGGGTGTCTGCAAACCAATTTATCGAGAGGTGGATTCATAAGCATATTTCTATAAAACAGGTTTGTCCACATTAAACGATATTTCGAAACTGAGGAACTGTTTGCTGTTCATATGGCGCTCCTGCTAACTAAGCTTGTAATACCATTGTCTAAAACTGTCTGCTGATCTGAAAAAGCACGTGAGGCAAATTTGGTTAATGCACTACGTCATGGTATATACTAGGCCTTGGTGGGAGCGCCATGAACAGCAAATATGTTTCCCTTTGATAATGTTGTTATTTAGGAATGGAAAGGGATAAGAAAATTCGTCTTGCTGAACGACTGATTGCAGTGGATGCATTTTAGACTTGCTCGAGTTCTGGACAGAATAAATTACATTAGTTTGTAATAATAAATATTCATAGCCGAGTATGGTTAGTAAACATGTTTGTTATTAAACTGTCTATCTGTCCAGATTGATTGTTTATTGGGATCAAAAGCGACTCGCTCCTTTGATCAACCACAACAAGCAACAACTTCTGGATATAATATAGTATATCAAATGAACCGGTAACCTTGACTTTACCAGGACCACTTCTTAGCGACACGTATATGGATATGCTAATGAAAATGTGATTTTTATAGTCCAATTAAAAACGGCGTAAAACCAGTTTCACAGAGGAAAACCAAGTACTTAAAACTCAATTAAACTCGCTCGGATGACATTTAAGCAATTAAAGTAGAATAAACTGGAGTTGGCTTTGCGATGTGGGTAACACTGCCGCCTGGCGATAAATTTCAAGCTTAATACATAGTATATGAGGACTTTGTTTAAAGATGGCGGTCTTTACTACATCACGTGACTTAATTTGTTGAGCTAGATATGGTAGCCACGTGGTGCCGTCATATTTACGAAACTGGTGAGTTATTATCACAGTCGTGTACTGAATCTGAATTAAAATTCGTACGCTGAACATTTTGGCAAATTTGAATCTTAGGTCCAAAATTGACTTCATGGATGTAATTCCTTTTTATGCCGTACACATAAAAGCGCGGTTTTAAGACGTTTTTTTTTTTTCTGAAAGGGAACCACGCTCGCAAATCAATACCTGGATTGGAATACATATATACGGAGTCTTAAATGTTTCATATCTGGTCCTAACTTTGATACGGCGCTCCCAGCACTGCTCGGCGCATGAGCTTTTGGCCTATAGACTTTCTATGCAAATGAGCAATGTACGTCAAATATTCGTAGACTCTTTTAAATGCTAATTTCTGCTCGAAAACAACAAGGGTTGCAATGGGAGGCCCTTTTCCCCCAGTCCCCCAAATGTAGCATTTTTTTATGAAGTTTTTATTTACTATAGAAATGGAAGCTGGGAACGATACTTTTCCTGAGGGAATTTCGCGAAAACGCACATATGCGGAGCCACGAACATTTCCCGAAATGCAATAGTTGCCCCAACGAATACAAAAAGGTCATTAAAAGGCACATTTATATCCCTGACATCGTACGCGACTTATGAAGTACTGCGAGGGGACGGCGAGATACGGAGGGGGGGGGGTGGACTTTCCCCTTTTAATTTGCACAAAAATAGCTGCCCCCACAAATGTGGCGACACGGTTTATGGCAAGTTTACGAATGGCACTCGCTCTATTAGCTAATTATGATAAAGGCAACGGCATTTTGATCGTATCACTGGGGCATTAAGAGGCTCATTAAATGCCATTTCCATGGCTGCTTATCTTTAGTTTTTACATATATTAATATCGTGGCTATTAGCTATCTTTATTTATGTTTTGCACCATGCAGACGGAATGCATCGAACGCCATCTTTGTATGTTTCTACTGTTGCAGAATGTATTGATGAAGTTTTTTTTTTTAATAAATAATTCTTAATACTTATGCATTGTAACCACCTCCTCCTCTCTTCACTTCTATTATAAATTATCACACAAAAAAATACAAACAAATCCAAAAAAACATAATCCCAATTGCCAGATGGGTTGAGTCCCACAATGCATATACGCTTAGTACTTATACATTGTAACCCCCGGTGTCTTATTATTAATTTACGTAACCAGAATGTGTAGGAACATTGAAACTCTGTGAATGTACTGGCACACTCCTTTCAAATAAAGTTTTCGAAATTCAACCAATAAGGTCGCTTGTGAATCACGCCCACTAGCGCTTACGCGGGGCATATAATGCAAGTTTAGTTTAAGAACAAGGTGCACGTCAGCGTTTATTGGCTAAGTTTGGAGGACCTTTCTTTTATGCATTTGTATTGGTTCTGGAGTTAATTAAACGATTTGGATTATTAAGGCCTACAGGCAAAATATCCAGAAGCGCATCTGCACTATAGTGATATTTTGCGCAAGTCGCAGGGTTGCACATGGCTTAACATGTTTTTTGTGTTCGATAAAACTTTAAATGGAGACTCTGTTCATTGAAACATTGTGTTTTTATTCATCTTTCTTAAGGCACAACATGGTCGACATTGTACAGAAAAGTCTTAAAGAAGATGGGACAAATAATTTTCTTTTTAATTAACTACCAGATAGCATCACCCGCCAATGCGCCATAGGGGTCGTGCCATTCTTTGGCAATCAAACATGGTTGCAAACTCTCAAGTCTCGGTTTTTTGAAATGTAATTGAAATGGTTAATATCACCGTGAAGCGGTTAAGAACAGCTATTTGGCGGAACCACTTTTATGGATGAATTGCTCGTAAATGAGGGGCCATAAATCGCACCACGTACGGTTTTAATTCATAACTTAAGCCTTGTTTAAAAGTTTTAAGCATCGTGAATGAAGAATGGCCGAAGATGACATTGGCGTGAGAAAAAAAAAAAGCTGAAGTGGCTTTCAGTACACCACCTTGTATACGCTGGAGGAGAGGCTTAAGATGGGGTTGGCCCATGCAGGATGCAACATGGGGTGTTAAAAAAGTTGTGGGGGGCCCACGAATTAGTCTGAGAAAACATTTCGGTTTTTTTTATTTTATCTGCGGCACTGGGAGGTTTTGAAACTGCTTTTAGGGCTGTAGACAGGAGGGCCTCTACAGAACTACCACAATTTGCGAATTTATGGTACAGGAAATGTGCAGTGAAAAGAATTCGGCGAATCGTTGCGAAAATAATTGGCAGTGCAATTTTAAAGTGTAAATTTGCAGTAACTTGGCATCACCCGAAGATAAAGCTGAAAACAACTCAGCAACATGAATGGACACGTTTTAGCAGATTTGGCTTTTCTGATAAAGGGGCCCTCGTGGGGTCCATCCAGCACTGCACGTGTTGCTTATTGCGGTTTGATTTGATTAGGTAATAGTAAAAAAACATTTGCTGTGAACCAGCATTTCACTCGGTTGAGCAGCTGTCGTTAATTAAATTCAATATTAATTAAACCTTACAGATGTGGCTTTCCAAGGTGAAAACATTACATTACTCGTTTAGTTTTTTTTAATTCACGAGGTGTAACATTACTAGCTTTCGAAAACTAATCGCAATACAGTTGTGCTGTGTCAATAATCACAGCAGGTACAGTTTAGTATTATTCATTTTTGTCTGTTGTTACTTGGAATCAACACCTCATTTGAGTCGAATAGTTTTGGAGGTTTCTTACAGCTTTTGAAAGGTTGTGGTTGCTCCCCAAATCCCCAACACTAGTGCCTAAACTTGTCCCCTTTCCACGTTGGCACTGCCAGAAAACAAGTCCAACTGCTGCTATTTGACCAAAAAAAATGCAGGGTGATGCATATCACTCTGTTTATTCAAAGAGGGTCAAAGGTGAACATTTGAAAAATTGATGCCACGCTCCTATGATGCGGTAGGGGCAGCTGGCTAGCGTATTAACTTAGGTGTGAAAACTCTGTGGGGGTGCACATAAGAACCTTCTACCACAAAGGAAATTTTCCTTTGTCCAGATACTAACAGGTGACCTGAACTTACTGGAAGGAAACTCGGACTTATAGAATTTGATTTTACAAATTTTAAATAATGTTCTTTGGATGGATAATAGGTCCAAATTGTCACGACTATCTATTTCTACTGTATACGACCAAAAAAATAAATTTATGCAAAATATGTTTGCATTCATCTTTTTTGTACGGATGGATAATAGGTTCAAATTGTCACGACTATCTATTTCTACTGCAAGGTGAAAACATTACATGTTTAATCGATGATGCAAAATTGCAAATAGACAGAAGATTTCTCAACCCATGTATGTATTTTTTCCTTTTTATTCCATTTGTCGTTATACAACTTCATTTTAGTAACGCCTTAACTAACCTTATGAAAGCAATTGTTGTGTCGAAAGAACAGAAACGTCTAGACTAAATCCTCATGGGTGCTTTCAGAGTAAATACTTTTAATTATCACTTTTGAAGGGTTTTTCTAAATTTATAACTTTATTAAGTTTGATGAACAGCCACCTATCAACATTATAGCATCTTCCAGCTTCCGTTAAACATATCGTTAATCACATAAAATCGTCATTGGTTTTTTTTTAGCCTTTCTGTCTTGGTCATGCAAAACGAATAGAGATGTTGTAATAACGTTAAACATTGATTAAAGGTAATGATAATGCTAGAGTGGGGGAAACATTAGAAACCATAACAATTTAATGAAGATGAGAAATTACTGGCTAATTCAAACATGCGTAACCAGTGGTGAAACAATGCATCCGAAAGGAAAAGGATTGTAACGGTATTTTGCTCGCATGAGTGTTTCGGGCAACTGATTGCCAACAGTTGGACGTCATAAGGGTCAGTTTTTTTTTTTTTTTTTTTTTTTTTTTTTTTTTTGGGGGGGAGGGCTTGCCGTTAGCCATGAAAAGTATATTTTTTATGTGGATACAATGTTATTTCATTAATGAGTGTGCGGAATAGAAACGCGATTGCCTTTGCATCCCTTAAGTGCTGCCCCTGAGCATCCATCGACCGGTAATTATTTAATGTTGATAAAAAAAAAGTTTACCTGCCTGCATGCGAGCGTTTCCCCCTCGGACAAATTGCCACTAATAAAGTAATAAAATAACATGGAGAACAGAGGTCGCCATTTTCCTCCTCATTATTTTTCTACAGAGGTTGCAGAGTTCCTTAAGTTATACCCATAAGGCCGGTTGTCGACGCGCCGTAAATCATTTCTTATACTTGAAATCGATTGCTCCAAAGTGGAAAAGTTGGTAAACTTAATTTTCGCAAATATCGAGCTAAATATATCTCATATTTATCTTCTTAACAGTTCTTAACTAACTGCCCACTATAGTTTCGCCGACAGGCCATTGGATTAATTGTCGGCGAAGTAGACCTATAAACCTTTCTGATTCCCATTGTTGTTTCATGTTTAGGAAACGAATATCAATAATATAAAGTATATATATCTCATGTTTTCCTTCCTTAAACAGTTCTTAACTGTCCATTTCGCCGACAGCCCATTGGGATGTCGGCGAAGTAGACCTGTAAACCATTCTAAAGTCCATTACTGTTTCGTTTTTAAGTGCCGAATTTGGATGAGCAATGCAAATCATGCTTTTTACATTATTAAAAATAACTTTGAATGTACTCAATAAGGTTTTATTACGTTTTGTTTTTCATTAGTCTTGTGATTTCCAGCACAGAGAGAATTTTGATTAAACATAATGAACTTGCCTTAGATTCTACTCAAGTCATGTTATTTGGAAAAATCTCATTTTCTTATACAAGTTCAAATTTCTCTTTTCCAAATTTGAAATTTTATTAGAAACTGGCATCTCTGGAAGATTATATAGAAGACTACTGAAAGATAATGAGACCACATTGGGGAACATGAAATATGGGTTTATATATTATGCGGCTAGTTCCATTAACCGCAGCTTATATTAATTGGTTCTTTTTCATCTTAATGAACATTTAATACTCAGTTTCAGCTCATTTTGTAAAAAAAAGTATATATATATTTGTAGAGATTGTTTGTTTTCATCTATATAATGTATCGCTTTTTAAGCATAAAATGCTGTTTTGCACTGAAAACTCAAAATGTGTATTTATGCACATCAACGTGTAATTTTCGATAAAATACACAACAATTTGTGTTAAA
>JAQGAE010003358.1:0-14942 GCA_034696685.1 Julus scandinavius | reverse complement strand
TGACCATTATTTTGCACATGCTGCCAGCAGGTGGCAGCATGAGATAGGCAACTTGTGAGAGCAAAAATTCAAATAATTATTTAACTTAAAAAAATCTATTTTAAAGTGAAAAACGACAAGCGATTGACCTTGCTGATTTATCAAGCTATTTTAAACAATTTTTATGTTCATTTAATCTTTTTGTTTGGCTGTGAGTGTCATTGCAAATTTACCCATTGAAGGGATATGGTATCACTCCCCCTTAAGGGCGAATATGGCAAGTATGACAGAAATGCTCCTCTCTAAATTTGGACATGTTGAGGTCCAGGCGCAAAAAGTTATTTATGGGGTTATTCAAACGTTATAATCTTTCTTGTAATTCACATCTTGTTTACCATATTTTAACGCCTAACGACCACTATTGGAGTAGACATAATCACTCAAATCCTTTAACCCAGTCTCGTGCCAACACGGATGCTTACTATTGGTCCTTCTTTTTGCATGCGATTAGACGATGCAATACCCTTCCTGGCGAAAGTCCAAATTCTGTAAAAATGCAATCTAACATTGGTGTCTAAGTCGCTACTGACGTAGAAGCATTCTCCTGAAATGATTGAGTATGTGACCCCTAGTTATCATATGGCATTTATTTGCTGACTGTAGGGTACTGAGTTGAATGCCACAAAGTAGTAACATAAAACTTGTATTTTCCTAATGTTATGCATTAGCTTTTAGTTCCCATATATGTACCTGTTGAAGCAGCTTGAATTAAATCAATGTACAAGTATAGTGCACATCTATCAATTTTACTACAGAAACGAAATAAATTTCCGAAAATAAACTTTATACATTATCTGATGCATTGGAATTATGTGCCATGATATGGTTCTATACAATGATTGGCTAATCTTTTACTGGTAGCTCCTGCATGACGGAATGACAAGCTGATCATATTTCAAGTTTAATAAATTATGATTGATTATCACGTATATTATCTATCTAGGTTTAATTTCTAGTTCTGGATTTGAGGGTAAAGTACTTTCTAATATACCAAAAGAAAAGCTGAATAAAATACATGTATAAAGTTAGTGATTACTAGGTTTTGATCATTGCAACATTTTACAGTATAGCCCCTAACCATTCGCATACCCTCCCATATAAAATCGCAGTTTGTCCTTGTCACTAGAAACAAAATCTCTCCTTGACATGAATAAATTTTAAGTAAAACATTTATTTGTTTGCAGCTTAAGCATTTCACTTGCTTTTTTTATATATATATAAAAAACAAACATTAGTTTGGTGCCAAGTTTTTGTTTCTTGTGAATCTGACAATGCACTACAAGAGAAAAAGCATGTCTTCTTTTACACGTATATATTACATTGTTTGTTTCATATGAGCGTATACAGTGTAACCTCGGTTTACGAACGTCTCTGTCTACGAACACCATTTGTTGTTTCGCTTCACGAACGATTTTTCAGTTCACGAACACATTTCTCTGGTCCACCAAACAAAGGTCCGAATTTCTGCAATTGTTCTTGTATTATTCCACACATAGTCATAGGACAATTAAAGAACGCATTATTTGGATGTACATCAATTAAAATGGGGAAATTGATTCGGATCACGAACAGGGTCAAGAAACGGATTCAGTTCATAAACCGAGGTTCCACTGTACCTATATTTTTTAAAATAAACTTTTAATGTTGCGATTAATTTTCTTTGAAAACATACTATATAGCAACACAGTATAATACTACATAGTACCTAATGTTAAGTTTAGGCTCGATTTCACCATTCTAAATTTTATCCTGAATTGTAATCACATTATTATCATCTTAAAATATAACTTGTTTGCTTCAAGGGGACACATATTCCCGCATGTCATTATCGCATGTTTAATTTCCTTGTAGAACTTCTATGCCAAGGTACCTTTTTATATAACATCTACACCAAATAGCATGTTAAATATATAGACGATTACGTAACTTTTATATTATCATAACCTACATTATCAAATACCCGTGAACGAGGTCTAGTATTGGTATTAAAATGCATTAAATTGCATTGGTGTTCGGCATACAGCCAATATTTTACATTATAATAAATTCTTATTATTTTATTGGGATTTCCCTGGCCTTACCCTTAACAGTATTGCTTATAAATTTACAATTGTGCTAGAAATTATATATACTGTATATGCAAACTTTCTCCTATAGTGCACAGAATGAAATGATTACAAGGTAAATTTTATTTAAAAATTTCGTGTCATTGAATTTAAATTTACTGAGAAAGTTGTAATGTCCTCAATGTCAAGCCTGATTCATAAAAACGTAGATTGTTTCCAAATCTCAGGTTATGTATGCATCAAACTTGTAAACAAGTTTTGAGGTCAAACAATTGTTGGCTGGCTTGACTTAAGCATATATTTGAATACTTTTAAAACAGTAAACTGTGAATCATCACAATAGTAAACATCTACCTGAAGTTCATATATGAAAACAAGTAGACGTTTAGCATTTGCTAGTCATGCATTGTTATGACATCATGTTTTGAAGTAGACTGAAGTTCATATTTAAGACTTTAGTCATTGTGTGACACAGTTAACCGTTGTAGGTTACATAATGTTGAATTCTATACAGAAGGAAGCTAAATTGATCATTATTGCAAATGTTTGTCAATTGGCAAATAGACGTGAGAAATAACGTTTTTATACATGTTTATTGGATAGAATGCTTTTAATATTCAAGACTTTCTGGATTATATCCAAAGAGCAATGAGTAGCACACAAGTTTGGATTAGTACAACCGGTGATTAACCCTTTTAATTATTGAAAAGTTGGAGAAATACTCGAGCTTTTTATTACTACCCAAAAATGCATACATCTATGCTAGAAATATTACTTTCAGCCATTGTACACCCTATCAACATATAACTAATATAAAGTTGGCAAACAGGTTTTCAAACAAGTTTTTATGCCTTTGCAATAACCGTATAACGCCTATAATTTAATATACCTGCATGCAGGAAAATTTTTGACATGAATTGGGTTGGTTTTATTTGTCAGTAAATAACACTGACGTTGAGAATAAAAATGATAATAACATAGTACTGTTGAAGATTTACAAGATATCTTCTTTTACAGTTTATTGTTACAGTAACAAGTATGGAAAGTTAATTTGAAATTGTAGATGGATGTATAATAAAACTTTCGATTCTAAGCAGGCCAGGACTAGAGGTGTATATATTAACAAAAATCTCTTGGAATCACCATTTCACAAAAATTGTCAACTTTTTCAACGAAATAGATTCATTCAACGCGTATTTCGAGAATGTGCGAAAAATGTAAAGGAAACTGCCTATGCAACTCTGGTTCGCCCTATGTTGGAATATTGTGCTCGTATTTGGAACCCTCACAGGATGGTTCATATTCAGGATATAGAGATGGTCCAGCGCAGAGCAGCCAGATTTGTTGAGTGTGACAAATGCTCCACTCTCTAAATTTGGACACCTTGAGGTCCAGACGTGAAAAGTTATCTATGGGGTTATTCAAAAGTTTTAATCTTTCTTGTAATTCACATCTTGTCTCCCATATTTTAACGTCTAATGATCACTATAGGAGTAGACATAATCACTCAAAACGTTTGACTGAGCTTTGTGACAAGACGGATGGTTACTATTGGCCCTTCTTTACAAATGCGATTAGACGATGGAATAGCCTTCCTGGAGAAAGTCCAGATAATTGGACCAGATTTCGTAAAAATTCAATCTAACAATGATGTCTAAGTCGCTACTGACGTAGGGGCATTCTCCTGAAATGATTTGATACGACCCCGCTACCATATGGTATTTATTTGCTGACTGTAGGGTACTGAGTTGAATGGAATTGAGTATTACTATCGGAATTGATTTTTTTAGTTTTAAATAATTTGTTAACGTTTTCTTCATAATGCTAGTAGCATGTACATATTACTCGATCCAGCTACCTATATTTAAAAAACTACAAACAAGCCAAATTCTCCTGTTCATGGCTTTATGGAATCCACATTATGTATAATCAAAGGGTGTATATACACATGTAAAAATATTTATATGAGCAAAAAATGAAAAAATAAATAATTGAAAGGCAAAATCAGCACCATAAAACGACTAATTCATGTCTGCACAAATTTTGTAAGTGCTGGTCACCTCGTATCATTTCTGTTCATTCGTGCATTGCCTAACCCTTTCAAATAAGCTGCACTATCTTCAGTCAATGATATAGTACTTTGTTTCATAAACATTTGCTATAATGCCAAGTTGAACATTTAGGCCAACTGTTGAGAAACAATGTTCAGACAACAAAATATAATGGACGAAGCTGATTATTTTACCTTGTTGACTTTTACATTTTAATTGGAACTACATTTCTCTTGCAATTTGAATACGTGTTTTCTGTAATCTTTTTTTTAAAAAAAAAAAATTAAATTAGTTGTAGCGAAAACAAGTTTGGTAATTCATGAAGGATTCACTATTGACATGCAATACTTTCTACTGTTTAAGTTTAAAAAAGCTGTTGTCATTATTATACAAGTTAGACATGTAATTATTTCTATATTTGAATAGGGAAGCAAAATCTGTATTCATTTTGGGTTGCATAATTGTAATGGGTATCTTTAAGCCTTAATTCCAATTTCGATATTACAATTTACTATATTACAATCAACTCTTTTTGCACTTATCCCAGAATAACTTCACGGATTGGTCTATCAAAGATTTCAAATGGTAGAAGCTGGTATAATTTATTACAAGTTAAACTTGCAAATACTTTAGGAGATAGAGAAACCTTGGCCCTCGGCCTTGGACCCATCATAACATTAATGGTCAAGCATGTTAAACTTTGTTAACTATGGAGGCCATGACATATACTGATCCAATTTGGGAAAACCCAGGCTTTGGGAGTGAAGCAATCATACTGCTAAGTTTGTAAGTTTGGCAATATTCTACGATTGTTTCCCGTTATTAAAAAAAGGATTATTATCTTATTTTAAGTCTCTACCAGTTTTGTATCCTTGAACATTTTCAGTGTTCTTTCCCCCCTTCTGTTTGATTTGAATGAGTCTAATCTTTAGCTAGTTCATTATTATTTTCAAGGTTTAAACCTTCCTTGAGCTAGTATAAAGATATTTGCATGGTTTTCCTTGATAGATTTGTATTCAGTGTTTATTTTTCATTGGTTTTCTTACATGAATTTTCCCATGGTGCTGAAATCTTACTAGAACTTGGTGTAAGCTGAAGAAATCCAGGTGAAGAAGTATCTTCACTGGTGCTGACAAGACATACAATAGATAAGTTCCAGATGGTTTGTAGGATAAAAAATAAAGCCCCTCCGAATAAAGGGGATTGTTCTGTTAGCCGTTTAGAAACCTCCATGACATTGTGATGTGAAACTCGTGAACCACATGCAATCCCAAAAAACCCAATGCAGGTAATAAACAAGCACTCATGTTGAACTGTATAAGCGTGCACTTTGGTTTGAACTTTTGGTGCGATATCATTCAATACCTGTTATGAAAAGATGTGCCATGCTAAACTAACCTTTTCTAGCAAACTAAAATGACCCGGTCGTGTCTGATTAGAAATTCCCCTAAAGGTTAGTTTATCAGGTGCAAGGATTGTGGGTCTGATTATAGAATGTTACCCCTTATAAACTAGCCGTAAGATCAGCCAAAAAGGTATTAAAACATTTGGTTTGTTATTGTGAAATCTGGGAATCTTTTCAACTCAGATGGTTTTCGATGTGCTTAGTGAACAAACTTTTTGTTCAAACCTTGAGCAAAATTCTGACCAAATCAAGGCTGATAAATTGCGTATCAGTCTTGGTTAAATGATATAGGTATTCCGATAAATTTGCATAAAATTGATGATCGCTATCAGAAGAAAACACATGCTTGTAAAGCAATACACGTCTATTATGTTAACGCCCGCTATTATAATCCACTTATTAATTATGTATGCGCAATGCTTAATTTCTATGGGAGCAGTGATTGACAATGCGCCTTTGTAAAATTAATTTAGCCAATAAAATTGTTATTAATTACAAAGGACGTTTTAATTAAATGGCAATGTAAATTTCACTTAATTAATCGTTGGAAATATTTCGGGTTTTACTAGAAACCGTTATAATAATTTGTAAGGATACTATATATATATATATATATAGATATTCCCAATCCAGCATCCTGCATGGGTGTACAAAAATATTTATGGGAAATATACGTGTACATGTTTAATCATTCGGTGTCTTAACTCTTTGACATCACGAATCTTTGTTTGGTACACTTTTTGCAACAAATTCCCCCAGATGGAACAATCAGCAGAGTTCAAATTGGGGCTATTAGGTGGCTAAAGTGTAAGTGGTATAAAATCTGGAGTCTCTCGATGGAAAAGTTGAACAGTTTCTCGAGCAGTGTGTGCTGGTGTACCATCTTGCTACAACGCAAAGATGTCCGAAAATACCGTATATCTGCAGAATTTAGTGCACAAAGTGAACCGAACACAGATTCGTGATGTCAAAGAGTTAAGACGCCGAATTCTGGCCGCTTAGGATGAACTTGATCAAACAGTAATCGACTCGTCAATTGTCCAATGGCGCATGTGTTGCAGTGGATGGAGGACACTTTGGGTAAAAATTGAAATAGCTGTTTTGTTCATACGTATGTTGCCTATATTTGTGCTAAATTGGATTTACTTTGAATAAAAAACCTAAAAAGTTACGAATTTATGAAAAAGGTTTCCCTTTTTTTGTGGCCACCCTGTATATATGGCTATACTTGTTTTTAGACATAAATGGAGAATATCATTCATTGTTACATTTAGTATATGCTTCCAGACAACATATGGAATATAACAGATAAGGTCCTATATAATTTATCCATCTGGAATGAACTAATATTTTCACATATTAGTTGATGGGATATATCTAGGATTCTAGGAGGTTACCCGCTTTGGTCAAAGGCAATTTAGATATGGTTTACACGTGCAATAAAGACAAGGAAACGTTTTTATCCTTTGGCTCATGGCAACTAAATTTCAATCTGCACCCTTTAGCGTCAATAAAATATGCTCCATATTCGCTATGACCTGAATTAAAAACAAATCATATTTCGCCGTGGCGAAACATGATTAAATTAGTTGTATACAAGGAATGGTTATCCGAAGTATGGAATCTTAAGTTTTCGTTTTCGTGTGCTTAATGGCAATTACTAGAATTTAAAAAAAAATAGTTGTTTGATATCAGTATCACCCTGTACAGTCTATAACCTAAAAAGCAAAAAGTGGAATACCAGGAAGTATAGATTTTCAGTTGATTTTTTTTTCTCCATCTACAAGCTTTCGTACACGTATTAAGCAGTCCAATTGTAAATTGTGTATTTGCTAAGAGGGAGTTTACACAGTGGAAGATGATTATCTGGTTTTCTAGTTGTTGGCACAGGAACAAAAGCATCATGCAAATATGGATCAAAACTAGAAAAACTGAAAAGTAGGCTAAATGCGCCGTGTAGTTTTTTCAGTCGTAATTTTCATACTGTTGGTTTTTCATTCTTTTCCTTTTTTCTTCGGCGCGTAAATTTGTCACGGAATGAACTTTTACTAGCCTAATTCAAAAAAACAGTGGTTATTAATGTTGTAGGTCTCTAGTTTGGGCTCACTGACCCAAATCGAAACGAAAGTGGCTATGGCAAAAATCCATATTTGCAAAACCGACGGAATAACGATATTTATGCAAGCATATCGCATACGATATAACTCCAAAAGCGGGTTAAATACTACTTTGAAACAATTCATATTTATGTCAAATCTGCAATTAGTTCATCTCAAGAGATTGTTTTGAAATTATGGAAGGAATATTGTTTTTCTACTATTATTTGATCCCAATCAACTTCTGTGCTTGCCAAATAGGTGATACTTAAGCTTATTCATCACTTTTTCAGTTTTTTTTGGAAGGGTTTACTGTGATTTTTTAAATTCTTCTTTTATTTTTTTGTGTAAAAACTTGAAATTTCCATCCCATTTCCTGAATCTTGATCGCCTCTCACTACTATAATCATATTGCTTGTGTGAGACATGTATCCGTTTTACCTAAGGAGGTTCACCTCTCACTTTTTCAAATTTGTAATTGAGATATGAGTGTTTCCTGTAGTAAAATGTGGACGATTTTAGAATAATAACGATTTGTCATGCAAATATAACCAGAGCATATCAACTAGTATTATATAGAATTAGAAAACCTTTAATAAAGAGCTATAAAATCCTATGCTCCAGACCCTCTAGGGTTACATTTCTGGCCAATTTTAGTAATTCTATCTGGCGAGTTAAAAATTGTCATAATCAGAAGCTTCCATTTTTCCTTCCCCCAATGTAATGACTTCAAATTAGTTGTCAAGTGTTCATGAACTTTATATTCCTGAACTGAATTCCAAGCCAGTTTAATATAAACCTATTTTATACCGTTAATATCATGCAATATACAAGTAAATGGACATAGGTTTTGAATGCGACATGATTTTTAATTTATTTCGTGACTTTATTGATAAACAAAGTGGTTGTCATGGGGACAACATAAACACGATGTTGTTATATAGAGGAAACAAAACAAATGCAGCATTCCATATTTTATTAAATGTTTACACGTATACAGTATGTGTTTGATTAAGAGGTTAGAATATACAGGAATTATCGAGTTTGTTGTTGTTAACGTTTAGATTGTTTAGAATAATATAAGATCAAATACAATTTATTGAAAAACAGAATATGCATTCCTTTAAAGTTACTTCAATTAGCAGCAAAGAGTTAAGGTGTGTCATTAAATCATATCTTATTGTTTAATTAACAATTAGCAGTGTTAAGTAGAACGGGTTCTACATTGGAAGCAGTAACCATTGTTGTATTCGTATAACAATTAATTAGTGCAAGAAGACTGTGTACAGTATGACACGTACATATATACAGCAAATATTTACTGAACATGGCGGTCGGGTCTACCATTGTACGGTTTTCGAAGTTTTCCATTCAGAAAAATCCAGGAAAATCCACCATAAATCGACCACGACCAACGTACACTATTTACGTTTCAAATTTGCACTAAAGTGTTGATTTTAATTTTATAAAATATATAAGCTAATACGCATATGAGGCTCACTCATTCCACCTTGCAATTGGATTTATGGGCTTTTGTTTGTATTTTTTTGGTAATTTTTGATAGATAGGAACAGAGGAACTTATCCCGGCATTTGCCTGGAAACAACCGTGTCTCCCAATTGAAAGGCTGATATTTTAACCACTACCCCACCTAACACACTCCTATGTATTTGAGGCGCACCAAAATGGTCGAATTAATGGTATTTATTGGGGATATATAACCTAACCTCGGAGCGATAATATTCTGTAAAAATACATGGTTTAAATTAATTCCATTCGATGTTTTTAAATATAAACAAATCATTCAAAGGATCTATACCACACCCCAGACATGATTTAAGATAGCAATATGGCCACGATGATGCGAATTACATAAGGTGTATTACATCGATTCTAAGACGCACATTCATTGTCAGCATCAACCAACATAAAAAAGCTTTGATTCTAAGAAAATATAACTTTCTAAGAGATGTTTATAAGGGGGGAAAAGTGCGTCTGAGCCGGAATCGATCGATAAAATAGGGTAGTTGCTTTTAGTATTGCTTAGCTACGCATTATAAGCTATGGCCTCAGCAACCAAACGTCGAAAATTAATTAACTTTATTGACACAACTCTTCAAATGTGACATGGATTCATAGTGTGCATTGAATTGCTGCAGTTAATTAAGTTACCCAAGTGTAGTGAAAACTTTATCTTGTCGACTTGGCTTTCCTGCGATAATATTTGATAATAATCTCTTTGAAATATTGATTTTAAATTACCTATGTATGCAGACCTGTTTTTTGTATTTGATACAAATGCGGCCTTCTGCATGGTAAAAAAAAGCTACCGTCCGATAAACCGCTGGAAGCGTGCTGTTTGTATGTACACTGAATGATGTTCATGATAACAGGGGTACGAAATTTGGTCCGCGAGTACATATTTATATTTGAACTGGACCTCCCTATCTTTTAGTATCCACGCATATGCTGTAATTATAATAAGCAAGTTCATGGGCTAAACATTGGTGAGTTCTATATGTATAGATGCGAACATAAAATTTCAGCATGCATTATATAATGAGTCGCTATCAAAAAATGGATAAGCCTTCTCTACATGTGCACTTGATGACATTTGGTCTGTTCAAGAGAATAAGATCTTATTTGAGATATCTATATGATACAATCACGAATTTGGTATCTTCTATATGGATTTATTGTTAAAGTTAACAGTAGGCGTGTGTTATTTGTAAAGGATACACATCTGTTTTGAACATGACCCATATGATATACCACATTCCACTTTTTTATGATGAATTCTGACATCAGTCAAACACATGGTGCAATTCGTTTTATGGAGGCCAATATGTGAAAGACTGTTGTGTGGGAAAAGTTTGTAAATCTGTAGTACTAAATTAACATGGATACGTGTGTTGCAAAGGTCGAAATATTTCGTGCAGTTTTTCACGAATTTTGTTCATGCTACATGTATGCAATCACGTATCATCACGTTATCTTGATGTAAATTCGGTGGTAAACGTGCTGTCGATTAATCTATACACGTGAACACTTTTAATCGTATATGCACTCCAGTGATAAGTGTAAATAATATATCACGGTTGTTCAAATAAACAATTGGTATGCTTAAATTTATTGGACTAGGTATTGTTGTCCACCAATTTAATATGACACTTTTTGAAGTTGTTTTTAACAATAGTGTATTTGATTTTTTTTTGTCTGGATGTGTTAGCCTATAGACGAAATTTTCTGAAAATGATTGTCAATTGAATCTTGTAATTCATTCTTTATTTTAAATTGTGCAAATAAGTGTTGAATGGTTTAACATCACTTGAGATCTTTTGCATCTGAAACATACATTGACTTTATACACATTTTATAGCAGAAACAAGTACTTCTCGAGATTACACATCCATAAAATTCGTGCAGAGTCAGAGTTGTAAATTCTTCACGACTTTTCGTCTGTGCATACCATAGCTATAAATGATATTTTTAACGTGGGTTAAAATTTATTGCACGTGAGTAAATCGTTTACATATTTTAAAGGAAAATAAACACATTATACACACCTATTTGGACAGGCTATCAAGGTTATTCTCATACCATTTTATCAATCTAGGTGCACGTGCACTAAATGATATCACATAATCTACGTTTATCAATAATCATTCCCTGACATTTCCTTTCTAAATATATTATCGTTTGCTGGGGGTTTCGCCCTTTTAAGCAAGCCATACCTTTTGACCATCAACTGCTGAAGCCTTCAGACCCTATCACCGCTTGTTTCGCGGTCCCCAAAGTAAGGGAAAACATGACTCATATATATACGTGTCTCTACGTACATTGCAAGTTACATGTTTATTCAATAATCAATTTTAACATTTATTCATGTTTGTAAAGATGCGTTCAGTGCAGCTAAAGACATGTTTGATATTCCAAAATAATGAATCACTTATGTTAATTCTTATACAAGTAACTACCTATTAATTTAATATAGAAAACACGGTTAATATACAAGAAGACTGATAATTAATACATGGAAGCATATTGCTAACCTAACATATGTCACATAAATTATAGGCTTAAGTTATAATTGTCGATTTTTAAACGTGGGCTATGCAGCAGATGCTATCGAGTTACAAGTATAACAGAAGACCTGTATCTACTCGCTTCATAGACTGTGATTCAGGCAAACGTTCAAATTATCCAGGCAGTTAGTTACCCGACTATAAATCCACGACTCAAAATACAAGGTAGATAATTGGTATTATACATTTAGCTGAACCATGAAGATATGCCCATTAAGCGTGAATTGCTGCATAAATCATAATATAATCAGGTTTCATCATATTTCCCAGCATTGGCCAATTGTCATCAAATTTGGGTGTAACATCCATGTTTTATTAGCAGTTTATAGATACATGTACATATATAGTCACCACCTGACATTTATTGAACATTATATAGTAATTACTGTATCTAATACTTGGGGAAATAGCAATTAATATGAATGTGCTTTTGTCCATTCTTACATATGTATTCCACTAAACCAACAGGAATAAGATTTTTTGGCAACTGGGCAAGTAGCCACTTTCACTTTACATGACTAAACGTTGGATAACGTAGTTTGAAGTGACGCGAATTTATCGTTTATTTTCAACACGGTTGCCAAACATGCAGCTTCTTACACACATATGCAACACAGACCTGTTTTATGGATACACTGTGGAGTGAATGAATTTTCACTATAGCATGCCTCCCAAAATAAAAAAAAAATCGAAAGCTGTGTTAAATACAAATTGTACAATATGTAATTTTTCTTACGTTTAGCGTTGTTTCCAAAATCGTCTTCTCGTTCCCACTTTATTGCACTGTTGGTTAGAGTCACACGGTAATATTTTCCATCCGTATGAAATACGCTGGAAAGCACAACATGTTGTTGGCCAATCCTTCCACTTTCTCCGTAGCCAGCCATTGCTCACGTCCTTCCGCACACATGAATGTGCTATGACTGCTATGAGAAGGGAAAGCAAAAGCAACTACGAGGCAAACCATCCGGAGAGACTGACCCCATTTGTAATCTCACTGAGCCAGGCTGCACGCAAATACGCCTAGCCTCTATTCGGA
This sequence comes from Julus scandinavius, assembly GCA_034696685.1. Classification (NCBI taxonomy): domain Eukaryota; kingdom Metazoa; phylum Arthropoda; class Diplopoda; order Julida; family Julidae; genus Julus; species Julus scandinavius. The sequence continues at coordinate 2,161 of JAQGAE010003358.1, read as the reverse complement.
GGGCACGGCAATTGCAGTTTCGTTTTGTACCTGTGTCTGGTAAAATAAAACATTTTTAAGCGCCAATTTCAAAATTGGTGCGAATGTAAGGGGGTTTGAAACCCTATTCGTGTTTTGATGTCAAACTTTGATTATCAAGATTGCCTTTCTCCAGGCTAGATATCGATAATAATCATGTTGACCATGGCATATGTTATAATACCACGAGTCATAGTAGCCAATAATAAAAATAGAAGAACACGCAGACAATGATAATAACCTATGACAGACTTATCGATTATTCACACGGATTTAGTCAGTAATAAATTCAATTAAGTCTTAGGATGGTTAATATTAAGGATAAAGAGATGCAGCATAGGGCAGCCAGATTTGTTAACGGGGATTGAAACCCTATCCTTTTCAATGGGTAAATTTGCAACGACACTCACAGCCAAAAAGATATTAAATAAAAATAAAAATTGTTTAAAATAGCTTGATAAATCAGCAAGTCGTTTGTTGTATTTCACTTTAAATAGTAGATTTTTTTTAAATTAATAAACAAGTTTGAAAAATGTCCGTTATTATGCACACGCTGCCAGCAGGTGGCAGCATATTTTAGCTACTATTTTAAAGTGAAAAACGACAAGCGAATGACCTTGCTGATTTATCAAGCTATTTTAAACAATTTTTATTTTTATTTAATCTTATTTTGTTTGGCTGTGAGTGTCGTTGCAAATTTACCCATTTAAAAGGATAGGGTTTCAAACCCCGTTAACGCATTAACATAACCATATGTTCTAGACCGTTTACCCAGTTTTCTTTTTTACAATAGGTCCTAGGTTTGAGGTTGAAGTTTGGTAGGAATTCACAGTCAGGATTGCAATTAATGGAGCTGAATGAAGCTGGTCTGACGTAACCTCTGGTGTTTCCCAGGTAAGCGTCCTCGGGCCCTTACTTTTTCTCTTATTCGCAGCCTTTCAAAGTCGCTGTCTAGTTACTCAAAAGGCAGAGGTTTCTCACTAAAATTGAGGGCAATTTCGGTGAAATGCGCGGTGGTTCGTTTCTCGTAAACAGGAAACTTGCCAACCTGAGCACTTCTGGGTGGTGTTCAACTCGCTGTTGTTGATACTGTCAAATATATGGGGGGCTTATATTGCCAAAAACCTCTCTTGGAATCACCACTTCACAAAAGTTGTTGGTGCAGCGAACCAACGTCTTTCATTCATTCAACGTGTATTTCGAGAATGTGCGGAAAATGTGAAGGAAAATGGCTGCACAATTCATTCTTCGAGGTTGACAGAAATTTTTCACTCTGTAAATTGGAACACGTTGAAGTCAATACGCAAAAGGTTTTCTATGGGTTTATTAAAACGTTTTAATCTGTCTTGTAATTCACGTCTAATGATTACTATAGGAGTAGACATAATCATTCAAATACTTTGACCGAGAATGGCCAGATTTAGTAGAAATTCAGTCAAACAATGATGTCTAAGTTGCTATATATACTGACGTAGGGGCATTCTCCAGAAATTAGGTGCAGGTTAGACAAAAACTGGGTTTAAATAATATTATACTAAATAATCATAGCAGGATACTAAATTTTATCATAATATATTTGTATAATGGGGTCTGATACAAACACGATAATGGAAGTTGGTGAAATGGGTGTGAATAAGGTTTTTATGGCAACCTTGAGATGAAGACGACAAAGATGGAAAGGCCTCACCAATTTGCTGAAGCTCTGCAATTGTATTTTTCAACTCATGGCTGTAAAATTTTCGCAGCACACTATAAATCCCCACAACTGATATAATTTTGTTTAAATGCATAAGTGGAAAAACGTTATAATTTAAATTTTGGAGAAATAAATGTATATAAAGCTAATAAAAGATCATTAACGTTTTTTGCATATTTATTCTAATGTTAAATTGGGCCCAATTAATCAGGGGTGCCGTTGGGCAAGCTAACACCCTGGCCAGACCGCTATTGGTATGTACAGCAATATTTACTTAAGCTGGATCACAACCCTATCACTTTCAATGGGTGAAATTTTAAAACACAATTATACAGCCAAACCAAAAGAGATTAAATAAAAATAAATTTTTTCTAAAATAGCTTGATAAATCAGCAATGGTATCACTTTTTCGTTTTTCACTTTGAAATGGTAGATTTTTTTTAAATT
>JAQGAE010003357.1:0-14948 GCA_034696685.1 Julus scandinavius | reverse complement strand
ATCTTTGACCTGGGCACATTCCGTACCCAGCTCAATTACCAGGATTCCCGCCATGAACATGGCGGCAAATCCCACATGATTAACACCAGCTGCTTTAGGATGGACAAATAAAATATTGACAAAAAACTCTCCTGCATTCATGAAATTTGAAAAGTTTAAAAATTTGTCAAAGATAATGGAGAATTTTCACATCTTGTCAAATATGTATCAGAATATAAATACTTCTGAACTATATAGCTAATATTACTCCTTCCTGGCAAAACCTAATTAATGATATTAATACCATTATATTAAGTGGGGCTAAGAAAATTTGAGACAAGTTAGCAAACTTATAATTTTAACTTGATTACATTGATCTCCATGCCTTAGCAACAATATTAATTTAAGCATATTGTTATAATATATATACAGTAGTAGAAAACTCAACGAATTTTATGTCATAATTATTAAGAATTTAAAGGAATTTTGTACTGATAAGCCAAGATTGAACAATTAATAGCTCCCTATCTAACATCCGACTGATTGAGTCAACGGAACACCAATTCCTAGATTGATAATTTATCAAATCAGGAATTGGATTAGTAAATGAATCAAAGAGAGCTAGCTCAATCTATTTTAATACCAATCTATGAAATAAAAACCTTATGACGGTCTAATACATATAATGCTAGATAAGATAACAAAGTAGCAATTAATGTGTGTGCTTTGTGGGTTATCAGGTGCAGATTGTTTAATCTAGCTTTCTCGATCTTCAATCAAGTATTATACTTGGCCGACTGTTTCAATTATTCTGATATTTAATTGAACATACAAAAAGTATATACAGAAATTTAGGTAAGTTTTATGGTTTCAACATGCAACATACATATATATAATAGCAGTAGTAAGATTGACAATACATATATATATATGTATATAATCAGTCACATAATTAAGAGAATAAACAACTTTGACCACCTATATAGCATCCAATACATTTAAATACATTACATGCACATGTTGCTAAAACTTTAATTTAATTGGTTTGTTTGGAGATTTTCAACTTTTTTGAACAAAATCAGATCTCCCTAGCTCCCTACAATGCATAGAAAATGCAGAAATTAGCACAAGTTCACCCAGCAACAAATGTGGCTAAACACAGGAATCACAAAATGTAGCCTTTGACCCTGCAGCCGGCCAACAGCATACGAAACGGGGCGTGCATGAATTGAAAGTTTTTTTCAGCTAATTCATATCCCGGAAATATATAGTATTACTTTCTATTAATAAATCAATTCAAACTAAAAATACTTACGATCCTGCCAAAGTATTGATGGACCCAGTAGCTACCATCAAAACCCCAAGACCAATTTGTTTCGGTGTCCAACCCATGTTGTATAAAATAAAATTGAAATGCGCTCGACGGCACCAGATGCTTTCCCCTCAAAGTGTAGGTAGCCGACAGGAAATTTTGTTAAACTATTAACGATTAAATAACGGTATCAAAGACATACTCTTTATCACTAGATTGCCTCAAAAGATCGCATTTTTAACATTGACACAAGCCATTGACATCATCACAGCAATGATCAAGGACTTCTTTTAAAGCACATAGGCGTCAAATTTAAAACGTGAACCTGTCATATGACTCGTGGGCGGAGCTCCGAGGCTCTGTGCAGTGTTTATTGGCCTGTAGAGGACCACCAGGGCGACCACATGAGGCTTTCCATTCTACTATCGGCGTTGTTCTGCGGAAAAATGAAAACTTTGGAATGTGGAATTTAACTAACTTTTTGTCCCTATGATACATGTATTGATAGGCATACAATTTACTATATAGATTGCATAGTGGCTATAATTTCCTATTATTTATAATTTGAAGTGTCCATAGGTCAAGAAGTGGGGATTAATATCAGTATACATCAGCACAGCTGTTTATATAGCCTGCAGATATGGGCGTCATACAATGGACTCAAGGCCAAAGGGGAAGGAGTAATTGGAGTTGTGAAAAGTTATGACCCTATATATAAGCTAAAATATTCCAGACGTCTTATGAAAAGCAGATAGGCTACATTCTGTATATCACGAGATCTGCACGATGCATGCAGCCTGGAATAAATAAACTTTATATCGTCCGGCCTCGTGCACGCACCCTACTTTTCACGTTCTTAATTTTTGCTATATTGCCCTATAAACTAAATAAACATTTTTGCGGTGAGAAAACTAGGCTATCTGCATATGCTAGGTTAAGGTAAGGTATGTGGTTAGCAATGGGGACGAGTTTGTATAGCTTGTAATTGTCATCGTATTTATTTATGATTATGACGAATGTCGGCTGCCGGCTTCATTCAAGTCGGCTATCTGATTCGGCCGGTTTTTTGATTTGGTAGGGGGCGACACCTTCGAGAGAACTAATATTCAAAATGGCCGAAAAGCGAAAATCTCGCAAGCGGAAAGAGGTTAGCAATTTTACTTATTTATGGGCATATTTCAAATTATTGTAAGTGGTAATAAATAATTATTTAATCTAGGAACTTCAAGAATATATAACTGTTTTGATATTCGCGACTTTCGATATCAAAATTTAAAACTTATGGTTTGCACGTAACAATACTAGTCATTCCGATTTTTGAATAATGTGCAATACGTGATACGTGGAACATCTCGAGCAGTATTTCTTTTTAAAACTCAGGAAAATAACATGATTACAGGGATTGAACACATAGTTTTTGTTTATTTGTCATACTCTACTCTAAAATCTGCGTTAATCCTGAAGCTTTAATAGTCGATCGTAGATTGCTTGAATATTCTGAAACAAAACTTTTCCATATGGCTTCAGGCCAGACTGGCCTCGTCTGTTGACGTTTTGTTGTTTCAATGTCAGTGTCAATGTCCAAAGCAATTTAAAAAGGTTTTTAACCTCAATCCAAAAATGACGTTGCCCTGATAATTTATGCTCAGTTTTTGTCGTGTTTACTCTTGAGCTATATGGTAAATCCAGGCAATGTACAGTGTAATTCCTATCACGGATGATGCAAATAGTTTCTTGAATATCCAATATTTGTACATTACTAACCGTGATTGGCGCAAATTCCTTCAATACTATAACATTAACATAATCATTAATGGAATCCTTAATTTTCACCAACCCAGTGCCACCTCATTAAAATGCCTAATGTGGCCCTCCAATCTCCTGGCACAAGTGAAAAATTACAAAAGTCTTGTGACTTTTTAAATCCCTGAAGCAATGATAAAGATTTTTACAGGGTTATCACAAGTATCAGTTTAGTGATTATGTTATCTCTGCATGATAATTAAGACGCCTGGGTCACATTCTAACAGGGTACTTGGGCTATCCTGACTGGTTTTCTGCAATTATCTCCAGACAAATGCCAGGATAACCCCTTTTTTATTTTCCATTATTCCACATTATTGTTCAGGCCCTTTATAACCATAGTGTTTTTGGGCCCTTATCCAACCAATATGTACTTTGATTAAAGAAAGCTAATGAAGGTACTCAACCCATAACGCATAGACATGACACCAATTTATACACAAGAATTATTAAATTTTACATGCTATAATGTTGATTTAACATGACAAAAGAGAATGATGGAATTAAGTATATAATAATTTTTTTTTCAGGAATTACCTGAAAAGGTTTCTGCTGAAGAAAAGGCAATTGCAAAATACCTTAGACATGAATTGCCGGAGAAAAAAACCATGTTATTTAACCACAAAGTGAACTATTTCATAGGTAAGCAACAATCTGGTGTAGTAACTTTAGGCATAAAAATACAAAAAAAGTGCTTATTGATGAACGAGTTTCACATAATATATGATCACATAGCAGATTAAAATCACGTTTTATGAACTATTATTAACACAGCTTCGAAGGCAGTTGATTGCTTGTTGGATTCTAAATGGGCTTCAAAGGGCAAGTCAAATGCCCTTTTCACTTCAAGGGAAAGTGTCGTCAGTTACTTGGAACTGTACGTATGACAGCTGCATTATTAAAATGCTGAGGTAATTTATCCTTTAGGTGGTATACATTCATTTTTTATTATTTATTTCTATAGAATGCTATGCCATAAGTTTTTCCACCGAGCAAGAAAGATTCCCATAGCTTCCAGTGACACAAAGAAAAAGAAGAAAGATGAAAGCAGTGATGAAAAGGATAGTAAAAAAAAGAAAAAAAGTGAAAAAGGAAAAAATGAAAAAGATGGCGGGGTAAGCAAAGCATTGTTTTTTTTTAATTATAATTACGGAAAGTAGCATGCAAAGCAAACAATCATTTTATATATGCTGGTACTTGTATTTTCAATTGTAGGATGATGAAAAAAAGAAAAAGAAGAAATTTAAACTAGATATGCACTTGGACCAGGGTTTTGTTGATGGGAAAGAAGTATGTTACTTTTTCTATCATTGGGTTCAGTTGATACGTGATCCATTGATAGACGTTTTGAAGTGCTAAACTAAATATTCTTTTCCAGATCTATGTGTGGATTTATGATCCAATTCCAACAAAAGCATGGATTATTGGTGGCGGTTTAGGCAAGTTTTTATTTTTTATATTTTTGCCTTTGTTCCTTAAAAACCAAAAGCTTTCAATAGATGGTTCAACAGTTGATATCATTAAATTACTTAAACTGCATAAATGAACATATATGTAGACATTTCAGCATGAATTGGTAACGAGATAATACATGTATTTTCTTTTCTTCGAGGTAGTTATTGGAGCAATTTTGTTGTGCCTATTTCCATTATGGCCACAAAGTGTCCGGAAAGGTGTTTACTATCTTAGTATTGTGGCTGCGGTATTTTTATTCATAATTCTTGGGCTTGCTGTTTGTAAGTATAATTTGTATCACTAATGAGTAGTTTCCAGTCTTAAGTCTAAGATGACTATGTGGACATCAACCATTATCTTTATTTTTGCAGTACGAGTGTTGGTTTTTGGAATCCTCTGGGCAGTTACCTTTGGAAAACACCATTTATGGCTACTTCCGAATTTAACTGAAGATGTTGGGTTTGTGGAATCCTTCTGGCCATTATATCAGGTAACTGTTGCTCAATTGTGGTAATCCAATGCACAAGTTAAATCGAAATTAATAATGGAGTTGTTGTTTTTAGTATGAATACAAAGGAGAAGGTGACGTTGGAAAGGATGCAAGTAACGAAACAAGTGAATCCGTAAATGAAACAAGTGAGAAACCCTCGAAATGCACCTCCGATGCTAATGAACAACAAAGTGACCATGAATTTGAAGTATTAGCTGCCGTTAATTCGGAAGATAAACAGTCTGATGAAGAAAGTGAATGCTAAGATCTGTAAGCTATTTTGTTTATGGTTTTGCTTAAAACAAAGATCAACAAGCTTATTTTAATGCAGTTTTTATTTTTGTTAACAGGAATATAGTTCACTGACCTAAAGTATTCCATTTGAATATTCTTTCTAATATACAAGCCATTTTACAGGTTAATGGCAAAATTTTCCTTCTCAAGACTTTTTATGTGAAAACGGCGAATTTGCATTTTTATAAAACTGCGAAGAATATTTATGAATAACATTCCTTTTGAAAATTGCATCCTCGACTTCCATCATTTTTGAGTTTTGTATTCCTCTTATCCAGCAGGCCTTTCTTGCTCTTCCAAAATTGTCTGTTTAGCTCAAGTTTGTTTCCAAACATTCCCTGGGTTCCTAGGGTGGTGTTTTATTTCAAAATAAAATTTGCTGTTTCACGAGAAGCACTTTCAACCATTTATTAAGATATTGACAGGTTTCAGACACGGTAAACTTAACATATAGCTTATTTCTTAATTTTTTTTTGCCTTCTAAACTTTCTACCTTCTGACGACGATTGGGCCGTAGGCGATTTTGGTTGTCCTTTTTTTGGAGATTTATTTACTGAAACTTCAAAAATAAAAGTCAGATTTTCAGTTTGTTTTGAAGAAAACATATATTTAACTTTATCCTAACCTTCTTCGGGTTCGTCATCTAGAGTACTGCTCGTTCCAGCAGAAGCTTCCTCTTTCTGTTGAGCTGTAAAGATTTAAATTCATAGATTGCAATTTTAATTAAGAAACGATGAGCCAATTTTTGGAAACCTAAATGTAGTGAGGTGAAATAACACTAACACTATTCAAGAATAATCACATCTAACATGGGTTTGTTATACATCATCGGACCATTCACATACTCTGCCTTAGATTAAATTTCTCCAACAATTCATGAAAGTGCGCACTAACCTGTTTCGGGTATTTTGTTTGAAAATTTCTTGAGTTTGGCAACGAAAAATCCATCCACATTATTTGTATGTGGATAAAACCGCCTTGTCAATTTGATTGTTGGATGGAATCGGTGCCCACAATAGCTGTAAGAATGCTTTATTAGATTATTTGTGCATTGTATTCTCGGCATATTACAAGGTTTAATTAAAAATCACTTTACTTGACAAATCCTTCTTTTCCAAAATCAATTCCTGTCTTAACCAATCTCACGTTACGCTTTTTTAGAGCATAATCTATTACCCATTCGTTTTCTTCAACCTAAAAACAAATAATCGAAATTTCAGAGGCATTTTCATCCAGCACAAATTCGTGTAATTATTTTTTTCCATATTTACCAGGATGGAGCATGTTGAATAAACAATGTAGCCACCCGATGTTGAGTTTGCATCAACACAATCAATGGCAGCTAAAATTAGTTCTTTCTGCATGTGTGAACACAATTGAATCATTTTTTCATCCTGGAAAAAAAATAAAAACTTGTTTAAACTAGTCCATGAAAAAAAAGTGCTAAAAATCAAACAAAACTCACTTTGCTAATTTTAATCGACTGGTCTTTTGAGATTACTCCGGTTCCGCTGCATGGAGCATCGAGTAGCACTCTATCGAAACCGATCATCACCTATGACATGATACAGAAAATAACATTGCAGACATTGCGAGCTTAGAGGGGCAACGCGATAAAAGCAACAGGTACCTTTGGGAATGTGCGGCCATCATATGTACAAAGAATGGAATTTACAATCCCAAGTCTGTGAAAATTGCCTATCACTGCCTTCATGCGTTCCTTGCTGGAATCATTTGTAAACAGCACTCCAGTGTTTTTCATCAGAGATGCTAAAACAAACAAGAAACTGCTCATTAGCATCCTAAACAATTATTTTTAATATTTAAATTAAAGTACCAGTAACTCAAATATTCTTACCTATGTGAGATGCTTTACCACCTGGGGCAGCACACATGTCAAGGATTTTTTCATTTTCCTTAGGTGCAAGAGCCATAACTGGAAGTAGACTTGAAGCCCCTTGAATTATGTAATGCCCAGCCAGGTATTCTGGTGTTGCTCCTATGCAATGAATGTGTAAAGAAAGGTTGAGAAAATAGACTGGTGGTAAACATTGTCATGTCAAAGAAACTGCATTCTTACCTATTGGCACTTGGGAATCGTAAACGACCAAACCCACTTTCGACCATTTGCCGACTGGATCAAGATTAACCCCACGGTTAATTAAACCCTAAAAAATATATATTTTCAATTAGAAGTTCCTATTTGTAACATTGCCTTGGTGGGCATATAGGTAAATTACTTGAGCTAAATCCCTCCTCCTGGTTTTCAATGTATTTGTGCGAATTGTAACAGGACGTTCAGTCTCGTTTGCTTCCAAGACCTCGACAACCTATTGAAAAAATCAATTTTGTAAATATGATATGCAATCGTTCACATGGGATCATTTTTTAAGACGATTATTCTACCTCTGATAATGGAAATAATTCCATGATTTTGCCCATCATATATTCATTGTAACTATAATAGTTACATAGATCTTTTTTGAGGACTGACATGTAATCCTCCCTAGGCCTTAAAAAAAAATCGCAATTAACCACATTGACAACTTATAAATTTTGGCAGAATAGAAAATGTGTTAAAATAATTACCTTCCGTCCTCGCGATTGTTTGTAAAGTCGGACAAAACATGAATGACATCCTTAATTCGTTGATGGATCATGCTAAGTTCTATTGGCAGAACAAGTGTGAAAAGTCAAGGTAATTTTACGACAGAAATAGACAGAGCTCTTTACAGTAAAAAATAGTAAACATGGATTTTGAAAAGGATATTTTCTTTTTCTATTTCTTGACCACTTGGCAGCACGTATTTTTCCGTCTCGGCAATATTCGTAAGAAGCTGCGCTTTCTCATCTTCTTCTTCTTTCAACTGCCTAGCCTTCAACTGTTTTGCTTTCTTTTCCACAGGTAATAAATCCTCTTCATCTGAAGATAAATCACTGCCATCGGAGTCATCACTGAAATCATCTTTTAATTCGACGCTATCATCATCATCATCATCATCGTCGCCGTCGCTTTCAACTTCTTCCTGTGATAAGAAAAAAATGTGTGACTTACTTGAAACTTTTGAAAATTCAAATGTGACTTGTTAGTCAACCACAGAATAACATTCTAGGAGTTAACCAATCCTATTGAAAACTGTCACGCAAACTGTCTGAACTACAAAATAGAAATACGTTAACAACAAATTACCATGGATTTTTCGCTCTCTTCATCATCACTGTTATCATCTGATATTGAATTATGTTGTTTTTTGGCTGGCTTTAACCACGCTGCATTTTCGTCTGTGAATGGCTTTTCTTCATCGTCCTCACTTGGATTACTCTCTAAACAAATGAGAAAACGCACTATTAATCCCCCAAATTAAAGCTGTACTACTTACACAATCATATACATAATTAATCAAAACATACCACCATCAGAAAGTTGGTGCTTTTGTGGCACTTTGTTGACAATTTTTGATTTTTTTGTAGAAGACGTATCTATTTCCGAAATTAGTTTTCGCTTCTGAATCCTACAAACAATATCATCGATTAGAGACTGGTATATTAATTAAGGAACATTTGATATGCTTATCCTGGTGCACAAACCTTTTTTGAGACCGCCTAGATGGTTCCCTATCCTCATCCGCTAAAGTACAAATTTACAAAAGTTAATATCAGGCTTAGACACGAGGTCATGCAATTCATAAGTAACAGAATTGTACTTACTTAACAAGCGTTTTGGGATTTCCGGTGGCTTTTGCTTCTTTGCCTTACGACCCGGCCCTTTTTTAGGCTTTTCGGTATAATTTGCCTTTCGACCCATTCGTGATTTTAGTGATTTAGTAAATGCGTATGTATGAAATGAACTACACGTGGTTTCAACGTCACGCCTCAACTGAACATGTAGCCTTTGTGACGGACCCTCCAGAAGGAGGCGCTACAGTCGTGATGGCGAAACCCCATCACAGCAAGGTGGCGTTTTCGCGTCCGAATCGTACATACGCCATATATGAATTTCTAGTTCCTTTCAGCACGCCAAAACACGTCTCCTCGTGTACAAAATGGCGTCTTCGAAGAGTATGGATGTGAGCGGCTCTACATCATCTGAAGGTTTAACACAGCCTGAAATGGAAAATTTCAATGTAGCGCAGTTTTCTCAGGTAAGGGTATTTATTGCTCTCATCTGTCATGGAAATTGTTAGGCACAAGTTATAGTTATGAAGAACTATAAACATTCTCTGGCTGTCTAGCATAACCACATGTAGAGTTGGGTGCTTCGGGCGTGACAGTTTGAGAGGGCTTTTTAAACTATTTATGTAATGCGTATTTTTGATTATGTAGTTAAAATTCTAATAACAGTGTAAAATGTGTTGCTATATAGGATGCTTTGCGCTCTGTCATGATGACCATCAAGCATTCAAACGAATTATTCTCTGGTAAAGACGAGTTTGATTTCTACAGCAGCTTTCAAGGATTTTGCAAAGTGATGCAGGTCGAATCAACAAAAATAAAGGAGCTGTAAGTTAATTGGAAAAATGTTGGCACTTTTTATGTTTGAAATTGAATTTCTTATCTATCACCTTTTATATTCTTAATTACAATTAAGATCCATTTGACTGTAGCTAAAGCCAATAATGACCCTAAATTTGCTTTTTTAGAATGTCCAAGATACTTACTCAGCAAGGCATTAAAGCAAAGCTGGGTTCATTGGATATGGACGAGTTCTTTGAAACTGTAGTTGAAGCAAATGATATTATTTTGGAGAGAGTGGTAACTATGAATACATCACCAGAATCTTGATGTTGAGTTTTCTAAAGCTGTGGTCAGTTTTGAAATACATATGTTTTTAGGGAAATTCCATCGATGAGGCTACAGGTGTTCGAAAAACTGAAGAACCAATTTTAGTGACAGCTACATCATCCAATGTTAACATCAATACAAGTTGGAACAAAAGAGTAATTATTGAAATATAAAAACATTAAATTAATGAAATGCATCCGTTGATCACATGTCTACTATAACATATTTCAAATTATAGGTTAGGGATGGCAGCAATAAGGAATCGCCAACGTATCGTTTACTTGCAGCCCGCAATATTTTGCGACCTCAACTCAAATTTAAAACAAAAGTGAACAACAGCAATTCTATCTTTGAACCTATTATAACCGAAAAGCCGAATTCCATCAAGCCATTAGCAATTATTTTAGAAAAAACGGATTATGGTGAAATGTATGGTTTTTTTTGGGTTGTATGAAAGCATTTTGTTAAAAATGTATACAGCAAAATATCTAATTGCATTTATTTTTCAGGTTTGTACACCCATATCAATGTGAACTTGATCACTTTCATCCGGATGATTATCATCTTATGCCTGCCGTTGCCATAGTGGGTTTTCAGCTTTTATTACCCTATTTCATAGATTCTAAAACACTTCTTCCCCTATAAAAACATCTCTAAAACGAGATATGATGAGATATTGTTAAGTATTCTAAAATTAAAGTACAATCTTATTATCGAGTATGTCTTAGAGTTCATGAAATGCGGTATTTTTGCCATTTTATTTGTATACTACTGTTAGTTGAAACATTAAATGTTTTTTGTAATTTATATTTTTGATTGTTAATAAAATAGACACCAAAGCCGGTCAATGAAACAACGCTTGTAATTGTCAGCACGGTTGAAACTCTGAAGAAGTTATGTGATGATTTGAAAAACCAAAAGGAATTTGCTGTCGATTTAGAGGTAAGTCGATTTATTGTTAGTTTTAGTGTTAATCTTATTGATGGTTTCAATTGATTGTGATGTGATTGCTTATTTTATTGTGTATACAATCTCTAAATTCTAGCATCACTCGTATCGCACATTTCAAGGCATAACTTGCGTGATGCAAATTTCCACCAGGGAAAAAGATTATATTATTGACACCCTGGAACTTCGAAGTGATCTACAAATCTTGAATGAAGTTTTCACGGATCCAAAAATCCTCAAAGTAGGTTATGTTGTGTAAACCACAGTTGTATACGCAGTGTTTAAAACTTGGCTACCTGTTAGATACGTCATTACTAATTTCCAAATATGTAGGTGTTCCATGGTGCCGATTCGGATATTGAATGGTTGCAGCGAGACCTTGGAATCTATGTTGTGAATATGTTTGATACTGGGCAGGCATCCAGATTATTGAATTTTGCCCATTTTTCGTTGGCATTTCTTTTGAAACATTATTGCAATGCAGATGTCGATAAACAATTCCAGCTTGCGGATTGGAGAATAAGGTTATTATGGTTTTACTATTGTTTACATTCAAGCTTGTGTTTAATTCTGTTGACAACTAACAAAAGAATTGTATTTTAGGCCATTACCAGAACAAATGCTTCTGTATGCTCGTGAAGATACACACTATCTCCTATACATCTATGATTGTATGAAAAACGAACTTCTGGAGAAAGGAAATGCTGAGAAAAATTTACTTTTGTCAGTGTTTCAAAGGAGCAAAGTTGTTTGTGAAAAGGTATCCAAATCAAACCTGTTAATCTAGTCAAAGTGCAGTAATGACATTAACTTTAAATACTTTTATTTAACTTTTCAACTTTTAGCGTTATGTTAAACCAATTTTCAAGCCAGATCATTATCTTGAGCTTTCCAAGAAGTCTAGGAAGGTTTTCAACTCTAGACAGCTATATGCTTTAAAGGAATTATATGCTTGGAGAGATAAGACTGCAAGATTAGAAGATGAAAGTATTGGGTAATTCAATCATTATTGATCAGGTGTTTTCTACTTTAATTGTTTGCATATTCCAACCTAAATGTATTTTTGTATGCCATAGATATGTATTACCAAACCATATGCTTTTGCAAATTGCTGAAGTTCTCCCAAGGTAATTTTTTAAAAAAAACTATCAATTGTTTGTGACTACTTGTCCAATTCTAATATTATATAATACAAAAATGTTATGTTTTGTGAAGGGAGATGCAAGGCATATTAGCGTGCTGTAACCCAGTTCCTACTCTTGTCCGACAAAACTTGAACGAGTTACATCAGATATTACTACGAGCTCGTGAGCAATCTTTGGTTAAGGTATGCGTTTTTACTGTAAAATAATTTATGAAAGTAATGTTTTAGATTATAGTACAATATAATATTTATTTTTATAGCCTGTAATTCAAGAGTTACAAATACAGGCTGAAGAGAACAGGCAAATAGATGTTGATAATGTTCTACATTGCCCACATGATTTTAGACATCTAAAGGACATGGGAGATATTGACACAGGACCTACTTTACTAGGTATTTCATTATATCTCTACTTTTAAGGTTTTGGAAAAAAAATTGAAATGCAAGTTTTAAATTGTCAACACATTCATAATGCTTCACATATTAAATTTTTTTAAATATATGTGAAATTTAAATTTCTGGTGGTTATGAAATGTTCATATCAATTTTAATATAAACTTCTCCATTTCTTAGACTTGTGGAATAAATTTGGTGATAAACTTGACATCAATTTCAATAGACAAGGGTTGAACAAGATTCCTATCAAGAAGACACCATCTCTAGCAGCATTCAATTTAAACACTTCGGTGAGTTGACATTTTTTTTTAATGAAACTTGAATTGTTTTTAAACTTATTTAATTAAATTTTATTTATATAAAGAATCAACATTTTGAAAGCCACAACAATGTTACCAAATCTGAATTGGTATTTGATTCTTATCACAGTCCATTTGAAAGGGTATTTAATTCAAAGTAACTTTACTGACATCTTGATCCTTTTTATTTATTTGTAATTTAATTGTAACCTTAAGTCTATATATTTATTGCAGTATAAGTTGGTACATCCATTATCAGGTAAGGTATCTGATGGAAGTGCAGCTGAAAAACCGAAAACTTCTATGGAGGATTATGTGGATGACGTTCAAGATCATTTTAAACAACTACTGCAAATTCATGGGAAAACTCAGCCACAGGAGGATAAAGTTGCTGCTTTCCAAGGACAAACTATCTCTTTGAAGCCTGAAGAAACCTCTGTGGTAGCAGAAAGTAGTGAAGAAGAGGAAACTCTTGAAGCTATTAGGAAAAAGGGCATGGTATGTATGTTAGTTATGATTCAAGTAATTCGTGTTTTTAAAAAAAACATTAACTATTTATGTATCGTTTTATGTCGTGTTCAAAACAATTTAAAAAAAATTCATTCATGACAAGCATGTTGATTGCCATTTTTGTTAAAAACTTAAATTTAAATTTCTAATTCAATTCTTTAAAAATGTGCAATTTTGATTAGAGACATGTTTTAATATGTTATAAACGTGATCAATGTTGATAAATTACACTCCCATATTATGTTATTTTAAGGTGCCTAAGTCAAAAGCAAAGAAAAACAGAAAAGACAAAAAGAAGGCAAAAATTGCAAAAATCGCTTTTGCCAGCGATGTGCCCGATGAACCAAAGGCTAAAAAAGGGAAATTTGAAATTGACAACGCTCAGTTCAAACCGTTTGATTATACTCAGACAGATGCAAGCTCACTTAAGGGTATGTTTTCCTAGAAATGTTTCAATTTGCTTGTATATGCTTTATAATTGTATACATTATACACGTGTACAATATTTGCATACTAGGAAGTGCCAATACTGAAAAAAACACGAAGAAGGGCAAGAAAAATTTCAACTCTAAAAAATCGTCAAACCATTTTAAGGCAAGTTTCTAAAGCATTTTTGAAATTTGAAAGTTTTAATTAAATATTTATTAAAATAATCCATTATATGCATGCAGTGTTCACAGCAGTCGAAAACAAACTTAAAAGGAAAGGTGAACAGTTTGACATATTCATCTCAGAAGCAAAACCAAGCCAACAAATCAGCTACACAGTGGCCTAAACGGTGAATTTGTCAAATTCACTATTTAGCTGTTATTTTTATTTGAAAGCAATATTGCTGACAAACGTAAACATAAAAACGACCGCATTTGGCCTTGTTTAGTAACCTTGAAATAAAGCTTGCGTATGTAAGTGCTGCCATCTATCCATTATTTTTGCATCATTCGTAGACTCGAGAATTTTTATAGTGACACACGATTGTTCGTCGGAGAATTGTTACGTGGTAAGTTACTTTGTTTCATATTTGGTAATTGTTTATAATTAAAAACGTGAGAGCGGTAGGATATATTTAAGTTATCATTTCATATAAAAATGCATTTTGCAATCGCTATTGTCATATTGAATGCGAAGATCGAACGTCTGCATTTTTGAAGAGAGGCATGCATGGCCACCTTGAATTGTCAGTTTTTGATGAAAGATTACGATTTTATGCCGAATTAATTATTGTCTGGATAGCTATTTTGTAACTTTCGGTGAATGCTTCACCAGATTCTCAGTTCTTAAAATTACTTTTTTTTAAATTTGTTGGGTCGATTGCGTCATAACTGCTTCCTTATCAACCACAACCCTCGTTTGCAACCCTAATTTGCATATGCCGCATTAGATCGAAAGATATGTGTTCATGTTACGCAATATGTGATTGAATTTTCGTATATCAGCGCATTTGTAGGATAAAATAAGGTTCTAAGGCGGAACACTATTAATTAGTGTCAGGGGTCATTGGAAAGAGCATGATTCGGAGATCAGAGCTGTGGTATTTTC
>JAQGAE010003356.1:0-14949 GCA_034696685.1 Julus scandinavius | reverse complement strand
AACTCGTGGTTTTATATAACCTCAGGTTAGCTAACCTTTTATTTAACCTTTGTTGGTGCAACCGGCCCTAAATGATATTAAAGTAAAATGATGATTCAATCTTTGCTATAGGAAAAAAACCATGCACATAGTGCAGCTGAAATTCACAGGAAATTGTCACAATTACGTATGTACCAAAAGAAAACATTAAAATTAGGCAATGCTATCTTTTGTTTCAATAAGGTCATAGGAATGTTCATGACGACCACCACAACAGTCGCCCCTTTTGGTGAAAAACAAAAAAAAATTCTTAAAAATCCCTGTTTTTCTATTTCACAATTGCTTTTTGAAATTCAAGCCGTTCTATACACTATATCTGACAAACATTGTGACTATGGTACAAAAAGTGTGAGTCAAATGATGAACATAGGCAAGAACGTTACTGGTGTCGAATTTGTTTGATTAGAAATAAGCAAAAACACGCGGATGTCAATAGTGACTATGTGGAAAAATAGCGCAAGGGTCAATATTTAGTTTGGCAACAATAACAGTCTTTTTTATGGTAGAATCGACATTACTTTTAAAACACCCCTCGTATGTTATGGTTGTTTCCAATTAAAGAAAATTAAAGGTGTCACCACCAGACATTGTATAGAAATTCGAAATAAGCTAGTTGGTAACTATTTTTTTATGGTCCGATTTTTAGACTGTTTGTTGTTTTGCACTCATAAAAGTGCCCTTTTCATTGTTCTAATTGAAACCACCACCTAAACGTTAATAATAAGAAAGTTAAAATTTCAACGAGGTTGAGAACAACAAAATATACATAAACAGTTGCCCCACAACTGTCTTTATACATCCCACAGGTGTTTTAATAAACCTAAATGCAATTGCAAAGTATATCACCCGGTATACAGTATTTATTGTTGTTGGATCATTTTTTTGCGATACGATAACATTCAGAACTTGTTGGCAATTGTTTACGTTATATGACAATAGCATTATGTTAAAATTACCATGACGTAGAAGCATTTAACATGTAATTTCCATAATTACCATTTTTCATTATTGCTTTTAGCATTCTGGAGTAACATTTCGCGGTCATTCTGGAAATACCATTCCAAAGATCCATTCCCCATAATGAGCGCTGAATTGGATTAATCAACGCTAACTTGCATGGCAAATTTGATTTCACTTAACATTTGCGATATGTAGCCTAATTTGTATAAAAAATCCACATGCAGAATATCCTATAGAATGCAGGCTTTAATCTGAACTTTCCATACGTTTCATTGTCTGAAGATTACCCGACTTCTACAATCTGCCATTAAATCCTTTTGTTAGTACTCGTTCTGCCACAAATGTCATGTTTAGTTTCTCGTCCCTGTCAACAACCATTATTGATTTAGAAATTAAATCAAAATAGGAATTCTCCTCTGCCATACTTTATAGGTCGTAAAGTCAATTTTGGTTATAACTTGATGTCGTTGTACTGGCGTTTTTTATACGACCTTTCTTCATATTGATTTTGTATTTTATATTGACTGTCAACGGATAACGTCTTCTTCTACATCGAAAATTTGGTGTGAAATGCATTCAAGCATAACTTGTAATTGACATATAAAATGTCAATTAATGTAGAATTTATTTCCATGTTAAATCCAATCACATGCCATTTACAAATCAATAACTCCTTCACTGTACATCACTTAGGAAAGTAATTTTAAACATCACATAAGCTGATTGTAAGGTTTAGTGTGTAAAACATTAATGTTCCTATATATGTAAGCACCAACAATGGTTTAATATTCCATGTATTTATTGCAAAAATGTCAAAGTATACAAAATATTTTAGGAACCATTTCACTGTTTATCTTATTATCTTTAAATACGAAGGCTTGCTTGTCTCATGCACCAAATCACATAAATATTTCATTTGAGGGCCCTTTAAAAAATGTGGCACCTACATAAGTATCCTCCCCTATTTATCAACACACATTCCAAAAATAAAGGTTCTTGAAGTTTCTTTAATGGAAATTTTCCCTTCAGTACTTTCCATGTGCCATATTCAACCCTTAGTTTGATCACCTGCCCTATAAGTATTTCCCAATATGTGCTGATATTGATTAGCTAAGGTCGAAAAATAGAAAAAGGTTCGTTTTTTCAATATGGACTCAAGTTGCAAGATATAGATTGTGGAATATTGAGATATTTTAGGGAAACAAAACCCAAACTGAAAATACCATCATCTTACCCCCCTCTTTCCCCCTGTCCGCATTGTGTCCACATGCCAGCAGACTCCCTACCCCCTCTTAATGACGTCATTTTTGAATGGCAACACACAAGTTTTCATAATAAATATTTTAGAAAATTGACATGCCTTATTAACTACTTTAATTAAGTTTGTTAAGTTTATTGAACATGCAGGTCTCAAGGTTCTAAAAAGCACATTGGAAGCTAGTTCTACCAGTGTGTAATTGAATTTCCAACATTTTATTTGGTATATCGTAACGTTTTATAGAGTAAAAGGTTGGCGAGTCAGGTTTAAGGTTAAAAAAGGCAACTTAAAATGCCCACAGTTGTCATCTATTTTGCTTTCTTGTAATAGAAGACCCCTGCCTTTTCAAGTGTATTGAAACAGTCTGAATAAGGCGAGCTGAATGCAAATTTCATGTCCGCCTGCTTAATGAAGAACACCAAGAACGAAATGGCACTTAAACGACCCATTACTCACGCTTTTTCAGCGAATTATTTTCGAATGGCTGCTCGCTGATCAAAGCGACCTACTTTCAATTAAACTTTCGCCGAGTCATGTCAGCAATTACGCGGAAATCGCTGCGTGAGGGCCTCAACATTTCACTTTTAAGAGGGTGCTGATCCAAAACTGTATGTGACGCATGAGGATGCAAACTAATAAATCGATATGCGATAATGATGCCAACCGAGAATACTTGGATGAAAAGCCAGAGTAGGAAACATTGCCAGCGACACTTTTCACGATCTTTTCCTTTTTAACTTTTAATGCATTCATTTGGGCGCTGAAGCGCATTTTTCATGAAATTAATCGTGATTCGCTTCCCTCGCAGCCAGTAAGCACGGGAAATATCTTAAGTATGGGCGTTTACAAAATTTGGATAATAATATTTTTATACTGCTTTAATTTCTACGAACAAAAGAGTTAATTTTGCGTTAAATCCCCCAACGTTTTTATGTGTAAATCTGAGAGCAGAGGCAGACACAAACCTGAATTTATGAACGAATAACTTATTTTGTGAATGCTGCATGTGCTGGAAACGTAGCTTGTACCACATTCTATAATTTGTAAATTAATAGTGGGTCCTCTTCTTCCTTAAAAAAATATCAAACTTTATGCTACTTAAATGTTATAATGTGTAGCCTAATTTTTAAATAGATGTTTTTAAAAATTGTTTCAGACATAAAAGAAATGACGAGTAATATCTGGAACAAATAACAAAACAAATAATTAAATTAGAAAAGAGGACCAGCAATAGTAATAGGCCCAAATTCTATTTCCCAATTACAATATGGAAGGCTGTGATTCTAGCATTTCATCTTAAACATAAACATCATCATTACATCTTCGTATTTCAAAAATTAAAAATAGCGATTCATATTTACAGTGCAGCCTGATGCTGTTTATTTTTATTTTTTTTAAATGCATATAGAAAAATCTACACATGTTGGTTGTGTTAAAAAGGTTATGGGGCAACCGCAGCAAGACAGATTAAACGTACTTTTTATAAGCGCAAAACATCAAAAAGATTTAAAATCTGACCATAAACAAAAACTTATCACAAACAAATGTTTTGTGCGACCACTTACAAAACCTCTGCAAGCGTCTTTTGTGCAGGCATTCCGTGTATAGGGTCGCACACAAATGTTGTTTGTGATAACTACAGGTATTAGAATGAGCATTTAGGGCAGGTTCAATTACTCTAATTGAACCAACCTCCATAATTTTAATATTAAAAAAGTTAAAATTGTAATGACTTTCTAATACTTAGAGCATTTGTACAAAAAGTCACACATCAAACATATGTTTACATTATCTTAAACAGCCTGCACTGAAATTATAAATCACCCTGTTTCAATTTCCAGAAATTGTGTTGTATTTAAAATGTAGATAATTCCTAAAATATAAAATTTCTATTTACAGTATGTTATTATCTACTTTCAATAAGCCACCAACTGGCTTATATTCGACCATGCATATGAAATAATTGCATCAGCCAATTTTTAGGGGTTTAGTGCATGCATGAACCCTTCATGGTGTCATTAATTTTGAAAAGACCACCACCAGGTATCTGGACACCTAATCCTTAAAAAAATTAATACATTAGTATCTGTGGATAATCTAATATGGATCTTTCGTAGAGCCCATGAAAGATGCTTTGCTAATAGGAGTAATAATTATAATTATTAACCTTTACTCTACACAAATTCCCTAAATAATTTTCCCTAGCCCCGTAGCAATTCAATCATTGCATTCCATGAGAAATTCTAATCTAATCGTTGCGTGATTTCAGATCGTGGAGGACTGGAAGTTCGTCGCCATGGTGCTGGACCGCCTGTTTCTCTGGATCTTCACGATCGCCTGCGTGGTTGGCACGTGCGGCATTCTGTTCCAGGCGCCGTCTCTGTACGACGACCGCCCGGCGATCGATGTCATCATTTCCGAGGTCGGTCGAGGAATCCTGTTGCCCAAGCAACCCAAGAAGGTAGATTCCAGCTGAAGCCCATGATCACAGGGGGAGACACCTAGGGCAGGGAGGATATTTAAATTCGCCATCCAAAGGCGCAGAAGCGGATGACCGGCCAACGGCCATAAGGATAAACAGCGAAGGAAATGCATTATGCATGCAATGACGCAGAATGGGCACTCGAGCGCCTAAAGTTGCTTCTGGTCTCATATATCAAGCGCTTCGCGGATTAAGCAGTGCACGTTCTTCCGGGCAGATGAGACCAGGCTGGGGTTTGGGTTAATCCTGCCTGTCAGAACGAATAAATGGCAGCCGGAGAAATCCTATTTATCATCAGATGCGCGAAGAAATCTAATAGAAGGTACGTCTTGGCAGGATGCTTGACCTCACGGAACGCGCTCAAAATTCCACGCCAGAGATGGCCGCAAGCAGCTTAGGCTAATAATGAGTTCATGTGGCGAGAAAACAGTTTTCAGCTTGCTTAAATGTCTGTCGAACACGTGGCTATCATCCAGTTGTGACAGTGCATGATTAAGCGAGTTCTCTGTTCTTGAGAACGAGTGTAGAAAGTAAAGCTAGGGATCTTCCAGAATTTTCCTCACATAAAACTATTCAAAAACTGGGCCGCAAAACAATGGGCTAAAGCTTTCTTCTAGGTCAAAGGCACCTTATTTTTTAGATTCTGTAATGTCATTTCAATTTATTTTCTGTCAGGCTACTCTAAGAAATAATGTTGAAAATTGATATTTTGAAACGCCTATTGGTGTTAACATGTTCAGTTTAAGGTATTTTGTTTTTGTTAGGTCCATAAAATGCCTATTTGTGTTTTAGTAACTAAAGAGAGGTGTTTTAAAGACTAAAGAGGGGTGTTTATGTGGCACCACTAGTGGAAATTTCATAGGGATACTCTTTTCATTTGTCACTGGCAAATGGCAACGCTTGCATAAACAAAGTTCAGCAGCTAATATAAACAATCATATCATAAAAAATACAATTTCATTAATTTGAAGTTAATTACATAATTTTGAAGGTAAGCACAATAATAAGTTCTTCATGCTTTAGCATCTCCTACTCATTTAAGGGGCTTATGCCTCCTTTTATTTTTATGATTACTGTATTCAGTACCTTAAGGCACTGGGAAATATTTCATTGATGTATTTGAGGGTATTTAACTAGCACCACATTTAAGGTGCCATAGAACACGTTTTTCATGTGCTGCATTTAAGGTGCCAACATACATTTTCTTGGGTTGCATTGAAGGTGTCACAATTTAAAACACCTTTTCTTCATGGAGCTTGATAAAACCTTTAAAGGTGAAGCATTTGCGACAAGTCTAAACACCTGTTTCGGTTTTTCAAAGCACCATTTTTATTTATAATGCACAGATTAGAGACTTGTCCATAAATATACAGGCCAATATCCAAACATTTGTCCAAAAAGAATTTGCATTTTCGATAACAGCTTCAGTTGCTTACAACTTAATCTGATGCCTACAATCTTGACACCTAAGCGACAAATATAGGGAGTCGCGCATTTAATTCTTTTGGCTAAGAAAAATTAATCGGTTATATTTTTAAACATGTTTAATCTACACATTCGCTGTTTTCTGGGTATACACTTTAGAGTTATATAATTGCTATCATCAGTCTAAATACTTTTCTTTAACACCTTGAAATTCAGAACACATTTACAAAGCTATAAGAGGGTAATACTTGCTGAAAACGCTTGTAAACGTGAGATCTCTCCCAAGTGGCAACATCATAGACATCTTCTAAAGTTGTAAAATGACTGTACACTGCAAATCAACATCGTAAAACAAGATAGGGTTTCACGTTTTTCCTTCTCCGCGAAATATTACCTGCTGAATTCCTATTATTTCGCAAAATGTTTGATTTGAAATGGCGCAGCGTCCACTTAATTTGTAGTCAACAAAAAATAAATGTTCTTCTACATTACTTGTAGAAGAACATTTGGCGAAATACAAGGCGTCATGCAGTTTGTCTATGAAAAGAATGGAGCCTTTTGTTACTGTAAAGTAATTCTGATTTTCAAGTGTACGGGTTTCTCATATTGCTAATCGACCACAGACAGATACAGACTGTCCCTAAGGGCTCATTTACTGTGCTAATGTCAAAGTTGCTATTCTGTAACGGTTAGGAATATGCAAATGCAACAGAAAACCTACGTTAATTGCTCTTATTATGAATATTTTCGATTAGATTAACTACTGTTAATTTGTTGCATTTGAACAAAAATACTTACTCCATGCGTATTCAGGATTTAACTTGTTTTTACTCTGTTTAAATATGGATATGGATGGGATCATGCCCTTTATGCCCAAAATTCGCATTTTTGCTTAACATACACGGATTTGTAAATTCATGATTATGAACGTTGAATTTTAAACTCTCTACGTTTGTAAACTTAATATGGCTCAATGCAGCAAGTGGAATAAACCTTTTACGTACTCTGCAGGCCGGGCTATTAAGCATTTGGGTTAGTACTACATTATTTTAAGGCCGATTAAGACTATGCTAGAATTTTAGTAGAGTGTCGAGTATTTTAGTAACCAAACATATTTGCACACAAATTTATTAGAGTAGTTTTGTAAAATGCCCTCACTAATAGAGACCGATTCAAACTATGATGATGGTTTTTTCGTCATGTGATTAAAATACTAAAATAGTCTGAATCAGCCTCTAGGGTCATTTTACTAATTTTAAAGCAGCATAATTAAAAACGAGAATCCATAATTTTAATTCAAAACATATACTACCCAATCAGTAGCATGATTTAAGAAAATATGATGCCCTGCAGGCTATTATCCTGCATTGATAGCTTATTTCTGATTAAATGTAGTAATGCTACAGCATTGATGCTCTGCTTTCTGCATCAGACAAGCCTCTGGAGAACTCTTGATGACTTGCTTGTTGAATGCAATGCATATGTAGTGTGTGTTTGTTTATTTGTACAATTTCGAGTTAGGAATTTACAAACAGGACTTATTGCATTGAAAATTAAAAGGGACAAAATGATTGGGCAATTCATATTTATATTTGAGATATTTAACCTAACTAACAAAGTGAAAATGTTACCATAAAGGCTATAGCCAGATATTATCCCCATACACAACAGTTTCAACAATGAAATAGTAAGCAAATGATTGTTTGGTTTGTTAGTTGCAGTTTGTTACAATCCATATTATTTTGATATAACAGAAGTTTGGCAATTATGAAGACAAAGCGGTTATAATTACAATGATCGAATTGATTCTCAAAATTTGTAAATAAATTATTTGGCAACATTAGCACAGGCATAATAATGTCTGTGAAGGACGGATTGTGCTGGAATATATAAATGGTAAAATGTGTCCATAGAAATGAATGTATACAGCAACGAAATTACCTATCTCCAACGATTTTTGGATCGACTAGCAAAACTTTGTTATTCGAAGTTTACAAGATGTCTACCAATAACTGCTTTTCAGTAATTCTTCACCTGTAATTCCTTTTATATCGCTTATTTTTACAACACAAAGTAGTTTTCACTCCTACATGTTTTGTCGCGATAAAAACTTGAACTGAAAAGAGCGCAAATGCTAATTAGAAAAAGCTCAATTAACTTAAGTTTTTCATTCAAAGCGTACTGCGCAATCGTATTTGATTGCGGCAACACACCTGGAAAATCTCAAAGCCATAATTGTGCTATGCAAAACATAATGCTCACTGTTTTAAAGACTCCACAATTACGGATACTTGTTAATGTTTATGTTTAAAGAGAATGTGGTTGTATTTGCATTTGGATTCTAGAGACTAATAATTCCTTTCCACAAACATTTAAAGCAAGAAATGACTTAGAAATTACTACTCACGATAATAAGAGAATGTTTCCCATTAGTTATAAATTGTATTTGCATAGGGGTTTATTATTAAGAAGTAGTCATCACAAGAAATGAAAAAGTATTCAAAGTAAATGGCCACGAAATAAGATACTGCTACATATGTTGTTTCAATTTCTGTATTACAGAAAATCTGAAAGAAGATCATGCTTTTTGTTCATTATGAGCACCCATGCAGCAATTCTCAAATATCCAACTTTTTAATTTACTCGAAATAAGACTGAATAATGCATCTAATCCACCAAGTTTCAACTTGAAACAAGATACTCATTTTGCATACCAATGATCACAAAAAAAACAAGGTTGTGTCAGTTAATAATAATTTTTCAAATAAAATACACAATATTTTTCCAGGCAAAGTAAAGATAACATTTTATCTCATCAGTTTCATTTATAATAAAAACATTCATATTGCTATTATTTGGGTTTAAAATGGATACAACATGTACAACACATATCCAACTGGTTGTTAAAAAAATTTTTTTTGGAAAGATTCTTCAGTGAATTGATTAATTTGATCAGCTTAAACATTATGAACATTTTCTGGTCTGAAGTATTAAAAATGGGACCATTTTTCGAAAAATATAATATAGGTATATGATATATTTAAAAGGAAACAATACTGAATATGTGTAATTCAATTTATAAGTTAAAAATATTAACAAAAAAAAAGATTTCTACTCTGCATACTAATGATCTAAGGTTACCATTATCCATGCATGGGAATGCATTTACAACTAAAAGGTAATCGGTCAACTAATACCAAATTGACTGCAAAGCAACAAACGTACACAGTAAAAACATAGTCTTATTTTAAGATTGATTGCTTGACTAAACCATATTTTTTGTCATTTTGCCATCTTAAAACTCATTTTAAGTTACGATGCCCATTCATCACACGTGAACCAACGTTTATATTCGTGTATGTGCTTATTTATAGTACATAATGGCATATCTGACACAATGTATCAGATATTAAGTGTCAGGTTATTTGGATTTCGTCAAAACTTAGCTTTACTCTATATACATATACATCGAATTATACATATGCACTCGGAATCATGCACGATCGAGGCTTAACGATCGTTAAGTCTCGACTATCATATGCTGATTACAGGTAAGACATTATCGATACCACATATGTATTTATGTATCAGATTAGTCATAATCCATGCATGTGTTTCATAATTGCGTCAAAACTTTCGTTAAAACTAATTACACGTTCTGGTAATCCAGCAGCAACTCTTTTAAATTCTGATTAATCAGCGAATTTTACCGCCTAGTAATTATATATGTATATGTTTATCTATTTTTTGTATATTAATTAAATATTAATCAACATTAATTTTTGAGTTTTCCGGGATTTTCCCTGTTACTTTTACCATTCTTCAACCATTACTCTCCCTTCTATTACGCTTTTCTTATGTAAGAAGATAGCTCAGAGGTTCAGGGCGTTAGGTTCCTACATTGAATGATCTCGGGTTCTAGGATTGCTCCTTGCAGGCTACCACTTTTTAAAAAAAATCGAATTAAGACGTTTTGTGCCTTTAAGACACTTAAAAAAAGATCCATATAAGGTCTTGATTTTGTCTACAACGAAAAAACACCTAAAGGGTCTTATATTAAGGCATGACATTTTTACAGTGTAGGCAAAAACGGCAATCGCTTTTTTAGCAATTTTTTTTTATTGTAAACTAGTTTAAAAATGCAAACATCAGCAATTAAACCTAGTCATTTATGATTGGTGTTGAAAAAAACTAGGGAATACCCCCATTTTGTCAGTTAGTAAGTACAGTACTCTTGAGACTGGTGAAAAATATGGGTTAAGACAGGTTATGCGTTTATACAGGTTCATTAGCAGACATGCACATATATACAGCTGCCAAATATGAAATCTTAGATGAGTCACTATGAATACAAAAATAATATGCAGAAAATGGCCAGCAAAAAAAACCCATTGCATTTACTGTAGGAACTTTTATGTATTATTCTGATCAAATTCATGCAACTTTTATCCCAGAAAACAGTCTACAGCTTTAAACTTGCAGAAATATATATGCAGAAAGTTACCTGATGAAAAGTGTCTGCTGCATTTACATTTCGTTAGTAAATTAAATCTATATATTTTGTTTTCAATTTAAAAACTTTTACCACATAAAGTACTTGAGATTTCTTCAGAAATGAAGACTAATACACCAATATGCATTTAACATATTTTAATAATTAATAAGTTTTACTAGACATGTACAACCTACCAAGTGGAGTTAATGGGCACCACATGAATCAGCACGTCTCGCCCGAAGGGTTACATTTGGGTGTTATAAAGTTAGGAAATCATAACAAAAATTAAAGGAGGTTATTTAGGGAGCTTGGTTTAAGTGATGAGAGAGTTCGTCAGTTATGAATATTGGCTATTCTGTAAAACAGCCAGCTGGTAGGGGGACCGGAGGAGGCTAGTGAAAAATTAAAGAGGTCTGGAAAGTTTACAAGAGGTAGAGTTATTGAATTTTGTTTTGCGGATAGGATGAGATGGTGGCGGCAGCTGTAGAGTAGATGGTGCCAATCAGAGGAGGTAGAATCGCAAAGTGCGCAAAGAAGGTGGGGATCAATGATGAGTAAGCCATTTTTTGATAGTATTTTTAGAGGGTTTATTCGCAATTGGAATATGAATTTTTTTAGGAAGAAAGGGATGTTAAGGGAAAAGTAAGGTTGAAGTGTTTGTGTGTGTGTGTATGGGTGTATTGAGCGTTACACATGGACGTGAGGCCTTGATCCTATCGGTCAGCATAGATGAAAACCTTAGGTCATTGCCCTCGAGTGTGAGACGTCTGATATGAGAGACTTGGGATGTTGAACGAGAGGAGAGAGGATGTTGTTGGCGGAATAGTCGGGGGATGCATATTTGCAAAAGGAAATGGAGGAGAAGGTTTTGTTTGTCACGTGGTGAGTCAAGCCATTCTAGAAATAATCTTTGGGAGAAATAACATAGTGTAGGGAGTGTAGATGTTGCCCTCAGCCATAGACCAAAGGTGAGGGATATGAGGGTTCAGTTAATGGGGTGGGAACCAAGCTCGTTGTAAATTATGTATGCGGGTGAGGTGAGGTCCAGGCAAAACACCCTCTGGAGGAATCGCTCCTGGAATGCATCCAGAATGTTGGGTTTCACCCAGACCCAGAGAGCGGCATTATAAGTTAGAATAGGAGAGAGGATGGGATTAAAGAGGGTGACATGGGTGGGAATATGGTTAAGTTTCTTTGAGGTTAAGGTTTTGTAGAGCAGGTGGAATTGAAAGTGAAATTTTGCCCTGAGGGCCTTTAGGTGGTCCATCGGGGAGTCTGAGTGCATGAACCTCACCCCAAGATACATCGATGAAGTGACTACCTCCAATGTGGTTCTGCCCCAGCAAAAGTTATTGTGAGGGGAACAGGCCTTTATTTGGCTGAAGATGAGTATTTTTCACTTAGTGATGTTGAGGAAAAGGGAGTTTAGGTTTATGTAGTAGTGCAAGGCTGCTAGGAGGCCCTTCATGGCATGGCGGGTTGGTGCAAGGAGTAGGACGTCATCTGCAAAGAGCAAGCAGTGTATAATAGTCACTAACTTTGCAGCCCCTCTTTCAAGGAAGGAAGGCTGGTACATCAGCACTAGACATGTACCACAAAATGTACCAACTATAAAACTAAATAGTTATAATTTGTAGTAAAAGCTATTAATAAGATGTTTAAATTAAGTAATGAGACTGGCAACATAGTGTTCGATCAGTCAGCAATGGAAATGCGTGACTTGCAGGAGTGGTGGATAAACATGTGATTCGCCTTCAGTATGAGTATGAGCTTGCTGGTCATTTGTTTGTCCCTAGTGATTTTTCCTTGAAACAGATTTTTCTAGTGCATTCTAAAATAAGTGACATCAATTTTGAGCAACGGTGTGTTATCAGGTTTTGTTTCAGACTTGGGCCAAGTGCAATGGAAATTTTTTGCAAAACTTCAACAGGCCTTAGGAGACAATGTTTGTCAAGGGCCCAGGTTTATCGGTGGATAAAGGCATTTTCAGAAGGAAGAGAGTCGATTGAAGATCAACCATGCAAAGGAACGCCTTCATTTTCAAGAACCGATGGAAATGTCGACGAAATTCGAGATCTCGTGCGTTCAGATCATCAGTTAACGGTTAGAATGATCAGGGAAAAGTTGAATTTGACTCACACCAACGTTCATCAGATTCTGACCAATGAATTAGGGATGACAAATATCTGCGCAAAAATAGTTCCAAAAATCTTTCTTATAACCAAAAGGGCATCAGGAGGGAAAGGTGCCTTGAGTTTTTGGAATTGATTGAAAAGGGTCCCCATTTTCTGGAACATGTCATTACTGGTCACGAGTTGGCTGTTTGAGTACGGCCCCTAAAACAAGTGCAGAGCATGGAGTGGCACTTCAACCTCTCCAAGGCCCAAAAAAGCAAGAATGGGCAAGTCGAAGATCAAATGCATGCTGAGTTGTTTTATGATAGCCAGAGAATCGTCCACAAAGAGTTTGTGCCTCAAGGCCAAACAGTCAATCAACACTTACTGAGAGGTTCTTGAAATAGTTAGAATTAAGGGTCATGTGCGAGAGCCAAACAACAACTGGGTGTTGCATCATGGCAATGCAGCTTGTCACACAGCAATTTCAATAAGAGAGTTTTTGGCCAGAAAAAACATTCCTGTTGCTCCTCAGCCGTCTTATTCACCTGACTTGAGTACTTGTGACTTTTTTCTCTTCCCGAGATTGAAAAATCACCTCAAGGGACATCATTTTGGTGTATATTTTAAAATGAATTTAAGACGTTTTGTGTATTTAAGACCTTTCAAATGATTTTCTCTACAAGGAACAAAAGCTTCAAGGGTCTTGTATAAAGGCATTACATATTACAGTGTAGATGCTGTACAAATGCAGCAAAAATAAATGTGGCAGAAAAAGTCACCATAATTCCGAAACATACTTCTCTGCACAAGTTCAGTAGGCTAAATTTTGCAAAATTCTGTGAGACATTTTTTCTATGGGTAACTATTGCTACCATTTTAGAGCATATACAAATACAGTAATACCCTTGCACCTCCCTGCCTTTTGCATTTAGTTATAATTGTGTAGACCTACATAAATAATGGCATTTAATGGTTCAACATACACTACAATGACTCATTCTGTCCGTATATCCCTGGGCCAGTACAAAAAGGATCATCCAATTGTTTCACACAAGGAACTCATACAGTGGCTAGAAACAAATTACAAGATTATGGTCAGCCAAGCCACACTCTCTAGATCACTGAAGAAATCAACATCATCTAGCCAAATCTGACAACACAAACCTATATGTTAAACATTTACAGACCTTCAGATATCAAGCTTTGGAGTCTGGACTTATTAGAGATACTCACACAGACCCCAACATTTCGCACATGTCTGCAGTCTAATTAGAAGGATGTTCCGATTGGGTCCTACTGCCCTCACATACCTAATCTTCAATTAAACCAGGGTGATCCTCACTAACATAACTTATATCCCTAAACTTTGGCCACTGCACGGCCCTATAAAGACTTTAATTTAGCTCCCCACCAACTACAACAGTATTATATACTCAATGTCACCTTTTTTCAACAACAAAATTCTGCTTTCAATTACAAATTAACCATTATAATGCCTGCTCTAAAAATGGCTACATTCACATAACTCCACAAAGCTAATGCCGTTTTGTGAAACC
This sequence comes from Julus scandinavius, assembly GCA_034696685.1. Lineage (NCBI taxonomy): Eukaryota > Metazoa > Arthropoda > Diplopoda > Julida > Julidae > Julus > Julus scandinavius. The sequence goes on along the minus strand of JAQGAE010003356.1, from coordinate 617 downwards.
AGGCGTTATGACTGGTTTGACCTCTGCTGCTGCCCTTATCCCCTCAATACCCAGACCAAAGAGCATTCACCACCCTTTCCCATCATTTCAACTACAGACCTAATATCACATATTCTTACTAACATCAATAACAACATCCCAGCTATCTGGCTGATCTACCGCATTGCTGGCATCCTAGCCACATCCCAACATCCTGCAGCTTTGCTGTAGTCCAATAACCCTTTACAATCAAAATTTCCCACATGTTGAGAGGAGCTGAGCCTCCTAGTGTCACATTAAATTTCACTTTTATTTGTTAATTGGGGTCATTCTACATGTGCTGACTCATTTTTTAAAATGACCCTTCTAATTGCCTGGACCTATTGCGGTGGGACTTTTTGAAGTGCCCATTTCACAAAATGCACTTAACTTGCAAATCTATCCAGAGTTGCTTGAATCTACTGCACATGTGCACCATATCGATCGTGCTTCAGTATTCCGTGCGGACGGACATGTTTTGTTTGAGCTCCTGCTGGGCCTCGAGTTGACTCAAATAGCAACACGCAACGGACGCAATCAGTGGGTTTGACCGCGAATATGGACGACCTTCTGGGCTCATTTATTCTGCCATGTACGAC
>JAQGAE010003355.1:0-14951 GCA_034696685.1 Julus scandinavius | reverse complement strand
ATTCCGCCATTATGTAATCAACCACATAACAGCCATTCGCAATGCGCATGGAATTCATACCCAAGGGAATCATCACAATATAGACTCGTAGGAGGGAAGAATGGTGTGTTTATTCAAGTATATCAAGATGTTAATTTTAAATTTGATTAGACGATCTAGAAACATATATCCTGTTCAATTTTTCTATTAAATGCCCTAGTAATTATTAAGATTTATATTTCGCCCTGTAAATCTCAACATGTTGGCACGATCAACAAAATTGCATTTTTATTGTATGTTAAGAAGAAATGATGTCTTACAGATATTTGTATGCAACTATGATATTAATTAAAAGTACGGAAATTGCCGCCAAAGGGTAAATCCAAAAAAATGTTTTTTTGGAAGAAACTCTTCTTGAAGTTAGCTAATAACTCATTAATCACGAAGATACATGTCATTAGGCCCCTAGCGTTAAATATCAAACAGGAAGGAAAAACTAATAACGAAAGAAATTATGACATAATGTCAAAACATCACCTATCAATTATCGATGCATATAATAATTAGTGCAAATCACATGTAGTAGCACATCTATCGACTTAAATCTATGTTATCAAGTTAAAGAGTAGTATAAAAATAGAAAACATGACAAGATAAAAATGGATAACATAAATGATAAAAACCAAACGGTTGTACTTAAATATTGGTGGAAATGGATTTCTACACTGTGAGTCATAAAAACGTAGAACCCAATAAAAAAAATCACAACTTTGTGAAAGATGCTTCGATTTTAATGGAATTTGGAAGTTAGATAGAACATTAGAGTAGGAACAAAAAAGTTCTTTCGGGCATGCGACAAATCTCGGATTTTTTTTTTTTTTCATTTTTTAACAAGATGGTGCCACAATTCATCGAACCCAACCACTGGCCACCAAACAGTCCGGGCTTGAATCCAGTGGACTACAACATTTCTGAAGTTCTCCAGAAAAAGGCTTATAAATGGAAGATTAATAATATCGAACACTTGAAACTGCGAATTAAGAAAACTTGGATTGAACTCGACCAGTGTATAATCGATTCGTCAATCAAAGAATGGCGCGTTAGACTCCGGGCTTATGTAAAGGCCACCGGAGAACATTTTTAACACATTTTATTACACTATCGTTCTATGTCAGTGCCAAATTTCATTTAAATCGAAGCATTTTTCACGAAGTTGTTAATTTTTTTTAATGGGTTCTACTTTTTTATGACTCACAGTGTATGCGTTTATGAACTGTTGACGATCGCAAACAGCCTTCATTAATAAAATCCTAGCATTTTTCATATATGGTGAAACTCAAAAGTCCAGGTGGCCACCATAACCTATCATCTTCACGAAAAAATTTAGGAGCAATTTCGGACCCATAAACAATTTATATCTTGTCATCTAAAATCAATCTTTTCCCTTGAGTTTATTTTTACGATAGAAAATAATGACATAGCTGTGCCTGGCTGTGTAATCAAACTTTAATTGCGAGCTTCCCAACGAGTTCTGTTACAATGATACAAAATTTGCTGAATTAAAAAATGGATATATACCATATGGTACCAGAAAAGTTTTCCCATAATTTCACATTTTACTTGTTCGTTTCTATCCAATAATTCGGTGCCATAAAATCATTCGAGCATTCCATAACTAGTGAAACAAACAAAAATTGCATGCTATCTCAATGGGCACCGACCTCTGACTGTGACCATTCATGACATCAGTTCAATGGCACAGTAATAAGAAAGTGAACAAAAGAAACCGTATTTATAACTTTTTTGTTTAAAACGTCGTAATTTAAAGAACTAATATGAAATATCAACAAACTCATTTAAACGTTTTATGTATTTTCTTTTGTCAATTACAAACTATTTGATGCAAGATTTTGACGAAATCAGCAGTGTGATTTAACTTCTACAATATTTAAGAATCTAATGCTCAATTCCCTCAAGATTTAAGAATCTTATGCCAAATTCCTACATCATTTTGGAATCGTATGCTCAATTTCTTCAAGATTCAGGAATCTTATGCCAAATTCCTACACCATTTAGGAATCTTATGCTCAATTCCTTCAAGATTCAGGAATCTTATTCTAAATTTATAAACCATTTTGGAATTTGTAATGCCAAATTCAAATTCCTACACCATTTTGGAATGTTATGTTAAATTTCTACACCATTTAGAAATCGTATGCCAAATTTCTAAAAGATTTAGGAATCTTAAGCTAAACTCCCACAAGATTTAGGAGTTTAGCAGTAACCAGACTATACAGCATTCATCAGGTGCTAGCTAAAAGTGCAAAATGTGTTAAATATAACGAACGAGGACTTTAATTTCATCAGCAGCACACAGTAAAGTCCAACACACAGAGATTCAATAAGGAAAAGTTATTTATCGAGTTTGGTATCCAATTGCTAGTTGCCACTAGTGCAATTTGTCTCTTCGACCTCCTCCACTCGCTCAAAAATTGTTACCTTTCTATCACTTGGTATGAAATAATCTTGCTAATAAAACCAGTTTATATCAATAAACTTTCCGTTATTGAAAAAAAAAGCTGAAAATGATAAAAAAAAAGAAAAGAAATTCGATTCGAACATTACATTACAGTTAACACTTCTGGTTGGCCTTATGGTAGACAAGCCTTATAAAAAAATATCGTGAGTGTGTTTGCAGTCAATTTCCGAGCAATATCATCAAACTTCGATACAGCACGGTGGTGGAGTCCCCATATGAGCAATGTAATTTAACAAACTAGACCATCTGAAATTGTTTTTATGTCGACTCTGGCGGGATACACATCCATTCCAACCGTGCGGAGACACCAGATTACATATTGCATTTGCCAAAGAAAAAGAAGATGAAAAAAAAAAGATTCTGCGGGGCTGCTTTCGACTTAAATGAATGGTTGCTGGTCAATTTGAAATTGCTTTTAAGATTTTTTATGAGATTTTTTATTTCAACCCGAGAGTTGAAAAGATAGGTTGGTCGGTGGAAACAACTTAAGGAATTGCATCGATAGGCGCATAGGTCCGCAAACATTTCATTACGATTCAAGCTTGGATTGTACCAAATGCGTGGATGTCATCCAAAGCCAAAAAAAAAAATATATGGAGAATAAAAAATGAGAAAAATAAATAAATGGGATCACTTTCCAGCATTTGCAAATCCATGATTGCAGCTAGTCAGAAATATTTAATGAATACAAGCTTTAGAGAAGCTAGCGTTTCGCCTTATTAATGTAACTGAATATTTAAAACTATAGACATGATATACTTAAAAGTGTATACAGTATACAAAAGCCTGCAGGAACACGATAAAAAGGCCCTAACGTACAAGTGTGGCAAAGTTTGCTGATACACTCTGCTGATTGTAAAATTTGTTTGTTGAATCTCCAATATACTACGTTCCCCGAGTGGAAAAATCATATAAGCCACTCATGACTTTTTCTATATCTGGCCATGTATCTTTGTACGTCTTTGAATGACATCATTTTATCCCACTCCTGGGGTAAAATGAGACACTTCATGAATTAGACAAAATTATTCAAAAAGATTATAAATACTTTAATTTATCATTGTTAGACTGAAAAACGTAATGGATTGCAACTGAAACTGAAACATGATAAAGTGAAATTATTATATTTTTAAAAGGTTCCTGCACAACGATTTCCATATGTCATGCTAAAATCGTTCAATTCAAATCTTTTTTTTAAATATTTTTAACTCATCATCATTCATTTCGCTATCTTAAACACATAAAATATCATAATTATCCAAACCGACAACAAGAACATGTGACTATGTCTCGTCTTGTCCCAAATCAGATGTCTCAGTTTACCCCACACTAAATTGCATCAAAGGCAATTACATCCAACTTACATTCAATAACTGCATTTACTCTTGATTAATATGACATCAAGTATATTCTTCAAAGTCGTGATCAAAGTTGGCAATGTTATTATACGAATTAAGAAGAAGTAATCATTGGAATGCAGCATTTCGTTGTTTTCCAAGTAATCATTTTTTTGTTGTTGTTATATTGATTTGGACATGTTAGTCATCAATGTATTCTGCTCAGGTTTCCCCAACAGCAAGTCAAGCATCCAAAGAACTTTTGAACAGGTAAAGATAGAAACCATCTTCCTGTTTTAACCTCTGCCGCAATGCAGTGCCAGTGGTTTGGACAACGTTAGTCTAACTGCAAACGGACAATTAATAGAGTAGACACTCAGTGGTGGCAAAATCCTGGTCTCATTAAGTTTCCGGAGTGGATTAACGTCGCACCGACTCTTTCTCGAGTGTGCAGCTGTCACAAGCCATCAACGGCCGCGGTCATCATTTTGAAAAATATCACGAGCATAGCCACGATATATAATGTCCTTGCGTCCTTATGCATCATGATTTATTTGTCGTCTTGCCCAGCCCACCACGATAGAGGACGCATGCAACATTCACTATCTGCAGCAGCAAGACGAGCCAATATCTAAAATGTCTTCACGCCATGCTGAACCTAGAATTACCTGTATAAATTCCGACAAGACGATCGATTGCGAACAAAGTTCCCTGCAATTTAGTGCCTTTGAATGTCTTTCTCATGTATATATCAAATGCCTGGATTCCTCACTTATACATACATACACACTGCTGAGGGTCTCGGATCAGACACGCAGCTCATGGTAATGCAAATTTGTTGGCATGCCTAAAGGTGCAGACTTAAATTTCAAAACATCGTTGATGACAATATTCACAGAGGAGGTATGATGCATTAATTAAACGCAACCACTATAACCGGCATAATAGCGACATGACCACACAATAATTGTACAAGGTTTGGTCATCATTTTAGGGGCCATTAAAAAAGGACGTCCTCAGGAGGGGGTAGGGCCTACTGGCATGTGGACGAAGGTGAAGGGGTTTGGGGGGAGGGGATAAGTTTTCAGACCTCTAAGAGAAGAAATTCCAGCATAAAACTGGTGTTTAACACAAATTGTAAGCATAATTCCCTACTTCCCAAGGTTTTCAAAAAATTGGGACTTGGGTGTCCCTCCCCCTCTTTGAAAGGTCAGTGAAAGAGGGGGAGGGACACCCAAGTCCCAATTTTTTGAAAACCTTGGGAAGTCGGGAATTATGCTTACAATTTGTGTTAAACACCAGTTTTATGCTGGAATTTCTTCCCTTAGAGGTCTGAAAACTTATCTTGAAATTGGTAACGATAGGGGGCATGGAAATTTTTAGGATGGACTTTGAAAATTGAAATAAGCTTGAATTTTATACAACAAATTTGTTGGACTTTTCAGAAAAAAAAATCAAGGACGTCTATGAGGGGGGGAGTAGGGACTGGATGAGGGAAGGGGGATAGAAATCTGGGATAAAATGAACACGCTGGAGACAGTGGTACGTTTTTTAAGGCATTTCGGGGACATCCCTACGTCCCTTATCACTTACATATTATAATCATTGAGTGTTCACGCAGATATGCTCAATGGACAATACTTTCATACTTACGTAAATGTATGGAACTTGTGTTAAGTTAGTTTATCAAACATAATAAAGTTGAAATTGTTTTAATAATTTTCTTTGATTTTCAGTTTAAAAAACAAATAAATAAAAAACCTTGGTTGGTTTTCATGTGACTTGACCTGCCATCTAGCGGTCAAGCATTGAACCTATAGCTCATACGCATGCCAGAACATGATTGAAGAAATCAAGAACAGGCTGTATGTTTGCGACATTTCATTGCCATACTTATCACTTGTATTTACAGGCAATTTCTTAAATAAAGTTATTTTTAAAATTATCTTACCGACCAGTCTGATGTTCATACAGAAACGTTGAAGAAAAACACCACAGATGGAGCAGCAGTATAATAAAATCTTTACTTACCTAGAAAAAAAAAGAATAGTTTATTATACGTGTATGAACAAGTTGAAAACAAGAAGGCTAGTCAAAGTTCATTTACGAATCTTAAGTTCTGTATAAGGTCTAACTGAAACTTTGTTACGAGTATACATTTCCGAAAAAGGCATTGCTAAAAGTGTTGATTGAAATAAAATGACGCAGCCATGTTGTAAATACAATGTTAAATGGTCTTATGAATGACCTTCATTCTAAACGATAATGTAACGATGGTTTTTCGTTGCTTATGTTTTTGAATACAAAGTCTAGACTTGTCCTCTCCAAAACATGGGCTCGTCTTCTGTCGCAATTCATCAAAATGCGTCAGTGAGCAAGAAGAGGGGGAAACTTTTCCCTTAAATTTGTCACAAATATTCAAAGGAATTCGTGAATGACTAGCATATTCCTAGTACACAAATAAATGTTATGACTAAAAAACCTTGAAATTCCTGTCAGCAAATGACGGGCGAGAAATGTTTCAGAAAAAAGAAAAGCGACATTTGGAATGTTTGACTAATTTCCAAAACACTTTAATTTCCAATCGATTAAACCGCAATGCTCTTTAATGGAACGGGGGAAAAAACTGCATTGTAGTTATATAACTAGCAGAAATACACATAGGAAAGCAGTCCTTGCATTGTCACTGGCTATCGTGTCTATTCAACCCTTTGAAAGAAAATATTGGTAAATCTACGAACAATACAGAACTAAAGTGTGCAAAGAATGAAAAGAAAACTGAAGATAGTAGAAAATGCCTTATCAAACAATGTAACTGCACCTCTTCACGATTGACTTTCTTTTATGTCACAAAATCGTTTTTACCACAAAAAAACTGCATGCAATATTTGAACTCATCTTCTGCTTTTAGTGCTGTTAACTTCTCAAGATAAATCATATAGATGTAGTACTTAGGTGGTTATGCATCAAAGGAAACACGAAACATAAACACAAATTCTCAAGGCCTTGAAGGAGCGCCTTAACCAGCAAACATCATGCAACATATTTTACTTTGATCCAGACCGCCTCTAGAGTGATTATCAGGAAACATCGAAATGTTTGCTGAAAATGGCCATTTTTCGCCAAACGTTTGATGAAACTTCTGACCGCAAACCTGGTAAAGAAATATTTGTGCAAAACATGTTTTGAAAACCATGCTTTTGTTTCGTGTTTTCTCTGGTGCATACCGACCCTAATGAGTTTTAGTACAAATTTCCGCACTGTTCAATACGTGCAGTACGTTGACCAAAACCATGTATTTGACAATTAAAACATGTACTCGTATACCATATGCTTTGTACATGATATGGCATATTTTTTAAAAGTTCATCATGCCAACGTTGGGTAACATGGTAGTACGATTTGGGCCTCATTGTTAATGTAACACCTATGCACTTTTACAGTATCCTATAATTAGGTGTTGATTATTCACAATCTTCATACTTATCTAGGGAAAAGTATATTTCTTTTTTCCTGTAGTAAAACCCGGTGGCCACACATCATGAATGTATTCATATTTCCATTACTTAATTAGAGTGCAGGGCATCTGACATTGCCAAATTCTTTTTTTCCACTTAAAACAGCTGTTTTTATTCAAAATTGGGCGTTTCTTGGGCTTCATTGATGAAGTGTGGTCCTCCTTGTTGGTTTCCTCTGCCATTGCAATTTGCCAAGTAAGTGCAAACGCTGTGAAAACATTGAACTTGTACACATGAAGTGCTACAGCAGGGTAACTTTAAAAAAAAGGGATGAGAAATGGATCCTCTCTTCCGTTTGTACCATATGCCAAAAATAAATTCATTTTTGGAGGGCTAAAAATTTCAACGAATAGTTAACAACTTCTAGTATTCCTTGCTTCAAACAATCACTCATGCAGCAAAAATGAACAGGCTCATGACCTGGTATAGCAAGACTAAGGTCGATGTCTGACTTTTAAGTTCTAGCTAACATAAACAGATAAAAACATTTAAAGCTAAATTCAAACTTGAAAGTGTATTTTTTTGGATTTATTTGAGAAATCCGATTTCCTTAACTTGTAATTGTATAACGTGACAATAAGCTGGAGCATCATGTGATCGAGTTAATTGCATTGAATACTAAATGTCTAGGCCAATTCTTACAAAAAAAAAACTCGTACATCTTATAAATAAGATTATCAACAGAAAACTGGGAAAGAAAATTTGAAAACCTATAATGGCATTAGAGATTATTGTTTGCATTAATTTCATTTCTAAAAATCCTTTTAAAAAGCAATTAAAAATTAAAGGAGGTTACACTGAAAATGTGCAAAAAAGCACACCAAATGTGTAAAAAAGTTGCGCACACATAAATGTGTAAAATTACCTATTTTTATATGCAATATAACACATTTGAATGTCAAAATGCACATTTTTTGACATATAAAAATAGGTAATTTTACACATTTTGGTGTGCTTTTTTGCACATTTTGAGTTTTTAGTGTAGCGGAATTGCTAGAGCATATCAAAAAGCAAGACTTTACAGTCCTTCTCTCTTGGAAAATACATAAATTGCATTAGGGGCCATACAAAAAGACGACCTCAAAAGGGGGTAGAAGGAGGGTCTGTTACCATGTGGACAAGGGATTGGGTACGTCAACTGAAATGGGCTAAAATTGGCTAAAATAGACACCATGTGGGCAGGGGTAGGAGAGCGTCAACTTTTGAAAGAATTTATGGGACGTCCTTTTTGAATGTTACCTTAGCATTTTTTTGCGTGTGCAATATTAGAAATTCAAAAATTGAACTTCCTTATCCATGATAACTTACTCATTATTTTTTTTTTAATCTTGAAACAAATGTATATTTGATCCGATATAAAGCGCTTGCGTTTCCATGAAAACTCATATTGTAAAACATCTTGAAAAAATCATTTTCAACTTGGGTTTTCATGGAAACAGCAGTTATTTCAGTAAACATAAAGTTGAAATGAATGCAAATGCTTTAAGGAGCTTAAAACTGAACTTTTATCTCCATGCTCATTTAAAACATTCTGGATAATCCTTCATTTTGCATATTACGTTCAGCTGCAGCATGGCATTAGGCAAATTATGAATAGCATAATCTACTATAAATGAATGAAAATTAAGTAGGAAATCTTAAATCATCCGTCATGTTTTTTTGCTCATCTTCGTATTAAATGTCCGTTTGAAATGTGATAGGCAAATGTTAACTTGGGTTTATACAGTAGTGAGGTCATGACCTGCAACGTGCAAGGCTCGTGCACTTTGTGTTTATATGTTACACCAAAATTGGTGAATGAACTGCTGCAGCATCTGGCTGAAAACAGACTTCAAAGACCACGAAATGAGCAAAAAAAAAAAAAAAAAAAAAAAAAAAAAAAGGAAAAAAACCCAGACTTCTCATAAAACTCGACTAAACCAAAATCATTTACGATAGCAGTGTGAAAACCCAGAAACGCTCTTTTCTGGTCTTAGTCGTGTCATTATTTGAAATAAAAGATCATTGAAGATGGGGATGAGAAGTAACTAGACTCTATAGCAAATAAAAGCCCGAATGTACACGTCATCACTAAATCAGTGTTTTATGGGAGGCTAAGCAACAATAAAGCTGATGGAAAAAACAATGACGAAATTCAGATAGAAACGATGATAGCTAGCAATGATAGAAAATATACCTGTATTGTATCCAAACGCAGAACATTACTGAAATTAAGCAGTGACTATTCTGATCACTTCGACTTTTGTGAACAAGGAGACAACTTCTAGCCTCTAGTAATCTTGATGCAAGCACAAAAATGTCTTGGGGAAAACATTAAGCCGGGTCCACACCAACGAAAACATGGAAACACGAAACATGAAACACGAAAGCGTGCTTTCAAAAGAAGATGTGAAAATACCAAAAAAGCAGTCGTTGTACGATGGCAGAGTACATCCTTGGTACAAGCGCTGTAAAGTGAGAACTTTTGTTTCCTTTGAACTCCAGTCTCTTGGGCGATCGGCGAAATGTTTAGAAGTTTGCTAAAACATTGGGACAAAAACTTGGTAATCACGACAACATGTTTTCAAAAACTTTGCTTTTTCTCCGTGCTTTCGTTAGTGTGGACTTGGCTTTACATTGCACAATTATTTCCAAATAGGATATCCCCTCACCCTCTGTGAATGTTATGAAAGTAGGAGACGTGTGAATCACCACCCGCCTGTTCTTTCTTACTCAATCTTTCAACGAAACATCTTGAAATTCAAAACATTCTTGCGGCGTGCTATATGAAATTCTTCTGTAATTTCCATTCTGTTGTTTTCCTTAAATGCCAAATAAGGTAAAACGACATCGTGATAGAAATTCCTGTTATCATGCATGAATTCGGGTTTTTTTTCGTAGCTTGTTTTTTCTACTAATTTGAATTTCAGGAAAAATCATTAGCTGTCCCTCTATGTCACTATGTGGTGATTAAAATAAAGATGGCATATACAAGACCAGACAAAAACAAAATTAAACCTGGCTGACTATGCTCGTCAAATAAATGAAAAAAAGATAGTGGCTTATCCATTTAATCTTATTGATCGAAATATATTTACATTATTATATTTTTTTACATAAAATGAGCAACTAATACCAAGTGGTTGTAGTTGTATAGAAATACTAAGAAGTAAATCAAAACATAATATTATACGAGCGTAATACTTGCTTAAAAGAAATTTGCAAATGCTTTTGTACATTAAAACACCTCGTAATCATGCATCTATCCACAACTGCATAACATTTCACTAAACATGGAGAATATCGAGATTGTGTCGCCCTAGTATTTTCTAGGTTAAAAAAACCATATCTGGTATATCACAAGGTCTTGGTAGTCAGAATGAAATCCTACCATTAGATTAGAAAGCAATTTACAAAGGCAACTTTCATCTTAGGAAAAGCTTGACAGCAGATTTATAACTTAACATTTTCAAAAGTAAAAAATTAATCTTTTGACAGCCATCAGTAAAATGTATTATATCATTCCTGGTGGGAACCTATATATAAGTGAACCTTTCTTTAGTTTATTGTGCATATTCGTTGAACTATATGATAAACCTTTTTATTCTGCAAATTTAAATGCCTCCCACCAAGCACATTTCTGATAAGTCCAGTATGTTTTATAAAAAACTGCCCCGTTATCTAAATACTATTGACACTTTAACACTTTCCATAAGACATGCGTAGTTAAGTGGACGTTGTAAAATAATTTGTTCCCATGAAAAATCGTTTGGAAACATTGATTTACGTGTGTTTACGTTAAACAGCTACAAGATTAGTTGGCTTCCAAAGAAATCCTGACCTCTCAAGTTATTAGTCAGATGTGATAATTGGTCTGACTAAACCAAAATTATAAGCATACATATATGCTTTTCTTGTCAAGTGACAACTTTGCACTTCTAAGGTTCTGCTTATTGTAAATTAGCAACACATTTATCGCATAAACACTTAAATGCGAGTTCTCTAATGCTCTCAGACAAAGTAGACTGGTAATTAGAAATGCCTTCAAGTATGAACAATCATTCCTCCCTTATAAAATAGCAGTTTATGAATGGTTAACAATGTCTCGCTGTTAAATTAAATTTTTCTTAGATTAACCTAATTTTTCAGATTATTTTCAACACTTAAAATGTCAGGTTTTTCCAAAAACTGATAAAAATTAAAGCACAATTAATAATAGCTGACAAGATTAATTACTCTAAATATTTTTCTTGATTGCCGACACTCAATAAAAAGCTTTTTTTATATAAGTTGATTGATAGTCAGTTTTCCAATTTGCAAGTTTCCAAGATAATGTTACCCTATTAATATATTTGGAATTTTTAACGATAGAGAATAAAGTGTGTTGGATACTTTAACAGAATTCAAATAAAAACTAACTGAAGTGCCCAGAACGAGTTAATGTAATTCAGAAAGGGGTTCAAAAAATGCTTATCTAACCACACAATCAATAGTCACACTATAAACGCGAGGCGCCAGATATGTTTTACGATGGTCTTAAAAGCTTGAAGAGTAAGCTTTTTTCAATAAATGTACATATTCTCAAAGTTTATTTCATTCCAAAGAGTACAACATCTAACGTTTTCGGACACCCTGTTTTATGCAAATCGCTAAGTAGCGTGTGTTACTCCAAGGATATGTCTCCAGACATTTATTTCTTCGACCATGTCGCCATTTAAGGAACACTGACCCCTCGTTCAGAGATCTCGAAGTATCATTATCGCAGCACCAAACAACTTTACATCTTTTTTCGATAAAAAGGCAGTTTTTGTTTTTCATCCGTTTGGAGCTTTTTGAATGTGTATCCGTGGAAAGCAACAAACGTATGCTTACCATAAATCTGAAAGTAGCATTTGGAATTCACCTCAGAAATTATTGAAATACCAGTTTTCGAACTGCGCAAATGTTGTACACGTCCCATGCAGGAGGCCCAAGCAGCCCATATCAGGCCATAAATAAAGCAATAAAACACGCACTTAAAAGCAATGTGCAACGGCAAGGTCTGGTGCGAGGCTCATACTCGCAGTATGGCCAAAAAAATACGCATGTAAAAAAGATGGGTCGATCAGGCAAGGGTTCAGAGACAACTGGACAACCGCAGTGGTCATTCCAAGAGCGACAGACTGACGCCAAACAGCGCGATGGCGGCAATTTCACCAAGCCTCGCCTTCGATGTGCTTCAATGGCAGACTAACCATAATTTCTTAGCCTCAAGACCGGGGCATTTCGTATGGCTTTACTTCCAAAAAAATAAACAAGACAATCCATGCTTCTCCAGAAATGGTCATATATGCGAACGTACAGCCACGATGAACCTATATACATCCAGGGTTTTTCAGCGGCACAAGGAGTAGGGCATTTTCACTGTTCATATTACATACTTTAAAGAAAATGTTCATGGGTATCATACTTTATACAAACCCATATATCCCTCTTGACCCATATTCAAGCATGTATAATGTATGCTTGACTGTTTAGTTTTCAGAGCCTATCTCACATGATTCTGTTTTAGAGTTCCCTTGTATTTACCATTTTTTTTAAATTATCCAAAAGCGAATTCTCGGTCCTTTTATCTGAGGAAATTTCGTTTACATGGCATCGAGGAATACGTGCAGTTTACCCCAAATTGAGCCATCGACATTGGCGTTGGCACCTAAAAGACGTTGCTAAGCTTAGGAATTCTGTCGATTGCAATGTTAGTTTCTTTGATGCGATGCTGCCGTCACTCTTGCCATGAAATGAGAAAATTCTTTGTTTCAACTTGCCATACTGGTTAACATTCGATAACAGACTTGCAATGCCTGCCTGTTCCAACGATCTTCCCAAATTCCATGTCGGTCTTTGATTTTGTGCCGGTGAGAAAAATGTAAAGTCGTGTCTCAGTACCATCATTTTTTAATTAAAGGAACGTCATCAAATTATCGAAACATGAAATACTAATCAATGGTGATTTTATCAGCTTATCCAATGATTTTGATATTTGATGGCGTTTATTAAAAAGTTTGGGATCAAAGTTGAGGGATCGACCTTTGACAATAACCAAAGTTAGTTTTGATTGGTTGCTCGCCTGAAAGACTAAATTAATTACGTTATGTTAATTACAAAATGATGGTACTGAAACGCGACATTAAGGTCAACTGATTGAGTGAACAGCAAAAGGACCGCTGTTTACTGGGAAACAAACATTGCTGCAAGGAGTTTTATTACAAATAAAAATAAATTAAACGTAAAATGTAAACATGGAACAGATTTGAGTATACAAGACATTTAATGAAAAACGAATCTTCCTTAATCTGTAGAATATTCCGCCATACGACATCTACTTTTCATCAAATTTACGCGTTATATAAAAAAAAAAGTCATTGAGATGCTCCAATATTAACGCAACAATGATTTTGATATATCGAACACCAAATTCATTTTATTTGAGTATATTCGTAACGTTTGGAAATAGACTCTATAACCAGGAATATTACCAGTATGTACGTATACAAGCGCAAATACCGAAATCAGATTTCAAAATGCAATTTTTCTAATTTTCCGTAATACGGTTTTTATATTAAGTCACATGAAATCAGCTTTATAATCAAATGGGATATAAAAGCCATTACAGAAAGTCAGCGTATAATAAAAGCGCCGTGCAATAGAAAGTTTATGTAGCTCAATAAAAACTTAGGTTCTCAAATAAGACGCAAGGAGTCTTAAAACCCCATTAAATCTCAACGCTGAACGAAAAGTAAAATAAACCCAGCTTTCGGCAAAAGCTTTATAAAAATCATATAACCAAGTTGGATTTTCTTACTTTTCGTACTTTTTCAGAATGATGCTTCAAATCCTACCAATACAAAATTACACAACTATATAGCACAATTAACCTTTAATCTTTTGAGGTCCACATCCGTACTCTTTTACTCGTTACTCAAATTCATTCATTGTTACCAACTACTGCCCAACACTGGTATCCACCACTCTCCAAAAAATATTAAACAGCTTATAGATAATAATTTTGAAAAGCTTTTTGTAGTTCAAAAAAAATCTATACAGATCACAAATGCATGTTTCGAAATATTTTGTTCAATGCATTTATCAGTATTACTATATATGCAAATGGCGCCACCAAATATATCATGTGCGGTATATTTATATACTGAATAAATGCAAATACATTTCAATATTTGCTTATGTATGTACACTCTAAACCTAAACCATCTTCTAATAAGACACCAATGGCATCTTAATCTTGTCCCCACTTTTGAGTTGGGGAGATGGCAACTTGTTTAATGGCAACTTATTTAAGTAAGATGCCAAGATGCCAACTTCTTTGAATAGGCATATTGAATAAAGAAAATTACGTTAAAAAAAACGTCACTCAGCAGGGATTGAACCTATGTTCCAAGCGTTCCCAGCATTCCCAGTTCAATACCTTTACCACTTACCTACTGATGATTCCTGACGAAAACACATTGAAAGAGGTATATATGTGCGTTTGAATGCGACTTAATGGAAATTGCTACAAATTTTGTTAAGTGATTTCTCGTACAATATTACACCTATACCTCG
>JAQGAE010003354.1:0-14953 GCA_034696685.1 Julus scandinavius | reverse complement strand
TTTCTACAGAAAAAGTTCAGCTTTTCTGAAGTAATGGTGCAATTTTTCTACAGTGAAAGCAAACATTTTCTGCACTAAAAGTGCTATTTCTATGCCCCAAAAGTACAAATTTTCAGCATAAAAAATGCAGTTTTTTGCAGGTAAAGTGTAATTCTTATATCAAACTTATAAAAAAAACCTCTGCAGTTGTGCATTTTATTTAACCCCATAAAAAGTGGATATAGGGTATAGTTTTTTGGTTTGGATTTCATATTCTAGGTGAGGGCCCTAGAAGGTCCCCTCCCCCTCTGCAGGAATGTTATCCCCTGGGCACGGCCCTATCTCTAGACGCCCCTGGATTCCGTATTGAATTATTTTAAAAATATAATGTTCTTAATATAAATAGTTGAAATTTGCTACAACTTGGTTATGAATTATTGTAACCTTTTATCAAAAAAAAAAAAAAAAAAAATGTTTGTCCTTATCTCCTAAAAATACAAAATTGATTTTTGAAACACTCTGTATTTCTCATTTTTAGGAACAGATTGCAACCGGCTTACATCGTGTCGGATACCGGCTTACGGAGCTGTTGAATAACGGCTTACGTGCACGCGCTCCAGAGACGTCATCGATGACGTAATACATGACGTCATCTCTATCGTCTGCTGCCGGAATTCGAAATCAAGATGGCGGACGTGAGTACGGCCGGGAATTTTCTGGGCTTCGATTTCAGCACACAGCAGGTTGGTTTTTGAATGATTTTTAATTTTTAACGTTTGTGAAGGTGTACAGTTTATCACGCTTGGTGCTGTTGTTTTACGGGGTTTTCCCGAATCGTTTATTCCCACTCATTTTGAAATTCAGAACTTGGATTCTTTCAAAAGTTTATTCATCGAATCCTCTAAAATTTCTTGATTTACAAATATTTAATTATGTTATTGTTAATAAATGGCAGACTCGTGGTTTTAAATTGTGTTTTTACTGGTGATTTCGCTTGTTTAAGAGTTGAAAATGACGTGCTCAATGTAGGAATTTTACATTAACTTGTGAGTGACACTTTGCTACAATACAGGGTGTCTCATAAAATTCACTTTACACAAGATAATGTTTAGATACAATTTATTAATATGCGTGATATATTTTTTATGTAAATGGGTACGAATAGCGTTACTTAATAAATGAGATCGTGACTTCTTATTGTAGAAATAAAAATTTTCTTCAAGCCTGTTAGACATTTTCTTTGGTCCGTGCTTGAATTTTTGTAATGCCATTGACCTAGAAGAGAAGAGTACAGATATATTTACTTATTTACTGATATTTTTTATATAAAACATGCATTTTATATTTATTTATTGAAGAATTTTTGATCATAACTCTCAGAATGTTGTTTGGCAAATTTTCTTTACAATAAGTTTAACAATCTTTCTGTAGCGCAATCTAGTTTAAATCAGCCTTGAAAATCTGAAAATGTGCTTTGAATTTTTATCACCATGCGGGAAATTATGCTTGAAATTCATGTAAAACACTACAGTTTATGCTTGAATTTTCGGCAAGAGTTGCAAAACTTCCATTAATCGTAAAAATCCTTTATAAAATACATAAAAACAAAACTGTTTGTTCAAATTCTTTAGACAAATTTTCAGATAATCGGTCGTGGGAATTGTCCTTGAATATTTAAGGGATGAGACTCGTAATTTTTAAAATATGCTTGAATTTTTCCCAGAAAATTTACTGTAATCCAACTACAAATGAATTTGAAAAAAAATGATACACTATGTACTTAAAAATTTAATAATAGGGATGGTCACGCATTTAATTTTAGCCGAAATATGAACTAATGACAAAAACCAAGTTGAAAATCACAAGGTAACACCTGGACTGTTCTCATTTTCTTTTTTAAAATAATATAATCTCGAAACAATGATTTACGTGTAGTAAATGATTCACATTTATTGTTTTATTGTTGTGGTAATGCGCATTATTCTTCCATGAGCAATCGATGTATTATCGGTTTATATTTATGATGCGTTTTTGGATAGTATTCGTTTAATTTTTAGTATGTAGTTTTCCTCTGAAAAATATTTATGAAAATCTACTTTTGGGCCAAGGGCAAAATCTTTTCGGTCAAACACTATTTCATTCAGAAACTTTAGACATTTTTGAAGGCCTTGAGGATCTTGTTACATTATTAGTTTGCAAAAGTGTTTTTTTTTAAAGATCTGTGTAGAAATTAAATTAGATGCCCTTTGGCATGAACTACATTAAATAAAATATAAAATACAAATATTATAGTCCAAGTAAAACAATTTACTGTTTCAATAGCTTTTAAAAAGTTTGAACAAATTAAAGATATTGAAATTATTACACAATAAATTCAACATTTTAGTTTTTATGTAATGCATGTTTTTGTACATTTGAAAATTTGAAAACTTAAAGGTAAAAATGGTGATGTCAGAGTTTAGTTCGGCCAGTACATTGACTTGTATTTAAAAAAAAATTGAAATGCATCCTCGCTGAATCGTGAAGAACTTTTGTGTGTTATGCTTGAAGAAACTTTAACAAGTAAACAAGGAAAATAATGAGTTGTAAAAATAAAATGTTTCCATTGTACGAATACGCTTCAGTGACTGTATTTTTTATCTTTTATTTTTGTTCAGGTTAAAGCAATCGTAATTAATGAGGATTTCAAAGTGATCCATGAAGCCAGCGTGAATTTCGATTCAGAGTTGCCTGAATTTAGGTATGATTATAAAACGCAATTCGTCATATGTCCGAATCAATTTAATCTGCTGTTTTGTTGTTGTTTGGACGTAGTATTATTGTGCAAAATGTTGAAAAGCACCAAAAATATCAGAGAGTCTGAAATAGTTTTAGATAGGTTAAAAAATTTCAAAATAATGGTTTATTGCAGCATGAATTTTCATTAGTTCAATATAAATAGTATTTTTGGGATTATATATGGCCATATCAGAATTCTGGAAATATTTTATGTGCCCAATTTCTGACATGTCCACATGTGCCTGATTTCTGATATGTCCATATGTGCCCAATTTCAGACATGCCCATTTTTGCCCAATTTCTGACATGTCCATATATGTATGTCCAATTTTTGACATGTGCGAGGACATATATGACCAATTTTTGACATGTCCATATATGTCCAATTTCTAACATGTCTATATATGTCCAATGTTTCACATGTCCATGTATGTCCAATTTCTGACATGTCCATTTTTTCCCAATTTCTGACATGTCCATATATGTATGTCCAATTTTTGACATGTCCATATATGACCAATGTCCGGCATGTCCATATATGCCCAATTTCTAACATGTCCTTATTTGCCCAATTTCTGACATGTCCTTATTTGCCCAATTTCTGACATGTCTATGTATGCCCAATGTCCGACATGTCCGTATGGTGCCAATTTCTTACAAGTCCATAAATGCTCGATGCCTGACATATGTCCATATTTGCCCAATTTCTGACCTGTCCATAAATGCCCAATTAATATCCCAATATTATTTAGGACACACGGTGGAGTTCACACTCACGATGATGATCTGGTCGTCACGGCACCTACTTTGATGTGGGTCAAAGCGTTAGATATCATCTTGGAGAAATTGAAATTAGGAGGAGTCGAGTTTGATTCTGTGAAAGCTTTATCTGGAGCGGGACAAGTAAGTTGGACGTAATAGTCGAACTGAATTTCTGAAAAAAATCATCAAATTTTTACACCGATTTAAATGACGAGAAATATTTCTTCTCCACTTTTCAGCAACACGGCAGCGTTTATTGGAAAAAGGGTTCCAGAAATACCATTCAAAATTTGAAGTACGACAGATTTTTACACGAGCAGTTGCAGGTCTGGTAGGCCTCTCGGACTAATACAATTTGCTGGATTTGTTTCTATGGTGCCGCATTTTTATGTTGCTTTTCTTCCACGCTTCGTCTAGTCTTGTTTCACAATCAGAGATTCTCCCGTGTGGCGCGATTCAAGCACGACCGAACAATGCCAGCATTTGGAGGAAAAGATCGGCGGTGCTCAGGTATTCTAATTATAAAAATCCAGCGATAACTTTACTCCTCTACTCCTTTTCCCAAGCTCTGGTTGGAAGAATGGTTTTGGGTCCATTTACACATTTCCGTTATGTGTCCATTCCGCAGTGTCGTAACTATAGAGCGGGGAAAGCGGTCAAGACATCCGGCTTGAGGTGGCATCTCACGATTGTCCATATTCTGCTTTAATTGTCTTTTTTTGGTATTGGGTGATAGTTCGGCAGCGGCGGTTTAACGGCCAATGGCTGTGAAGGGCCCAATCACGGGTTTGAGGGTCCCAAAAATAAATTGAGCTTGTGGGCCCACAAATTGTAGTTACGGCACTGCTGCGCCGCCTCTGGTCGGTGTAAAATCCGAAAAGAACTACGCCAGACAGTCACGTAACGGAATTTCCCTTGCCAACGGAACGGACGTGTGTATCTCGTGTAAATGGACCTTAAATAAACTCGATAAATAAATAAACTACAATCATTTCTAATAACGAATCAATGTACGGTTCGTTGTATTTGTTCTTGTCGGGTAGTTTGTTTTTGTTGACATTTGAACTAATATGAAGTCTTAGTTACTTATTAAAAATTGCAGAATTTATCAAATATCACCGGATCTCGGGCGTACGAAAGGTTCACCGGCCCTCAAATAGCAAAGATTTTTCAAACGAGGCCCGATGCGTATCATAACACGGAGGTAAATACCAAAATGTCGATAGCGTGAATTTCATATTCAACACTGTACCGATTTTCAATTAAACTAAACTTTGTTCCAGAGGATTTCCTTAGTTAGCAGCTTTGCGGCGAGCTTATTTTTGGGAGATTACGCCTCGATTGACGTAAGCGATGGATCCGGAATGAATCTTCTGGATATTCGCACCAAGGAATGGTCGGAACCGTGCTTAGAGGTCGGCTAATGTTATTTCATTAATTTTGTGAATTTTGTGATAATTTGTGTTTATGTTAGATTTAATCTCATGGACATGTTCGGGTTTCGTGTTTTCTAGGCTTGTGCTCCGAATTTAAAGGACAAGTTAGGACCTCCTGTCCCTTCTTTCTCTAATTTGGTAATTGTTGTTTACTCGTAACTATAAATTTTGCAATTTGGGTATTTTTGCATTGTTTGCGATACGGATATCTTTAAAAATATTTGTAAACGTATTTTTTTAAATTTGTAAACTTATTTTAAACTTTTATCGTTAGGGTCACATTTCTCCGTATTTTGTCGAACGCTACGGTTTTTCCCCTGGTTGCTCCGTCATTGCTTTTACTGGGGATAATCCAGGTTAGTCGTAAAAAAACATACTTTTACAGTTTTTTTTGGTAAAAAGGATTTAAAATTAAACTAATGTATTATGAAAACTTTATTTGAATTGAAAATGTCGTATTTTACAGCATCTTTGGCTGGCATGAGACTCGGACCTGGTGATGTTGCTGTAAGTAATTGTGGGAAATTATTTTAATTTCACGTTTTTAATAAAGTTTATTTCCAAAAAAAATTACATTTGAAATGAAACAAATGAAAAAAGTGTGAAAAATGATTTACGCTTACATCTTATTCATTCGGTTTGTGGTTTTCGCAACGCTTGATTTAAAAACAAAAATCTACAGGAAAATGTTGCAATTTTTGCAAAAACTCATATTTTTACTCGCATAAATTTGTTAAGTGTTTGTAAATATTTATTTGTATCTTTTATTAATTTGTTATTTAGGTAAGTTTAGGAACGAGCGATACGCTTTTCCTGTGGCTTAGTCAACCTCGGCCATCGTTGGAAGGTCACATTTTATGCAATCCAGTAGATTCAAATACTTATATGGCACTTCTCTGGTAATTAAATTAATTAATCTCCCGTTAACAAGTTTTGCAAATGTTTCATTTTCGTTCCTTTTTTTTTTTAGCTTTAAAAATGGTTCACTGACGAGGGAACGTTTTAGAGATTCCTGCGCCGATGGATCCTGGGAAATATTCGAGCAGCTTTTAGACAGCACTCCGAGAGGAAATTTTGAAAATTTAGGTGACACCTTTTTTGCTTTTTAATATAAATTTTCTTAGAAAAGTTTGTATTTGATTTTGGTAGAACATCTGTTATTTAAATGTTATTCTAATCGCTTTAATTTCGGTAAATTGACACCCTAAATATACTTATTTCTGTTTCTCAACATTTCCTAACAAAACAAAATATAGAAAAGCTTGAATTTGAATTAACAAACATGACCTAAAGTAGAAACATACTTTTTCCTGGATGGCTGGTGCGTAAATATAAAAATAAGGCTGAAATAGGCCCTAAGGTCGACATGTTGTTCGTAAAATTGAAGACCTTATGAAATATGACCTAAAGTGTACAAATATTTTGCGTAAAGTCAAAATGAGACTTGAAATCTTGGGAAAAATTGATATATGCCCGATAAAAATCTAAATATATTCTGCAAAGTTAAAAAGGCCCTAAAGTCGAAATATTATTCGTAAAATAACATTTTGTAAAAATTTTTTTTCAGGAATGTATTTTGATATTCAAGAAATTACTCCAGCAATTAAAGGAGATTACAGATTTTTTAAGACGCAAGAGGTAACCGATGTTTTTCAAAAATTTCCGAGCATGTGTCCCGCAATGTGACTTAACGATAACTAAAATATGTATTTTTTTCATAGATTACGAGATTTTCGAACGAGGTCGAGGTTAGGGCCGTTATTGAAGGACAATTTATCGCAAAAAGGGTCCATGCCGAAAATCTCGGCTATTCCATTGGTACGGATACTAGGATTTTGGCAACTGGCGGAGCTTCCGTCAACAAGGCGATATTGCAGGTATTTTATGATTTTATCGTAAAAGTATTTTTTTGGAATTTTGTGTTTTTTGAAAAAATTTTGTTTTGGAATTTTGTTTCCAAGGGTCATTAATTTTTTGATAAATTTTTCAGGTTTTATCGGATGTGTTCAATGCTCCGGTTTACGTGCAGGATGTGGCTAATTCAGCTTGTCTCGGGTCTGCGTATCGCGCTAAACATGGTAAGAAAAATACAACGAATTTATAGGACAATTTGTGCAAAAATTCATGATTAGAAAGTCATAACATTTTGACAGAAATATGGAAAATATAGAACCAAATTCCTGTGAAAGATGATATTTCCATTGTGAATATAATGCAGTCGAGGGAAAATTTTTTATTCCAGTGAGTTATGAGAACATTTTCTGTCTTTTTTAAAAGCTGGATTTCCGTGTATTTTGTTCCCTGTAAACTTTAATCAGCAATTTGTACATTTTTATCAGAAATATATTAAACGTTATCGGAAATTTCTAAAACGTTATTAAAAATTTCTAAATTGATATAAAAAATGTGTACATTTTTGTCAGAAAATTGTAAAATGTTAGTAAATTTTTTTTTTAAATGGTGACACATTTGTAAAATGTTATCAGAAATTTCTAAAATGCTATCAGAAATTTGTGAAATGTTATCAGAAATTTCTGAAATACTACTAGAAATCTATAAATTGTATCAGAAATTTCGTAAAATCCTAATTAAAAATTTGAAAGGTGTCATCAGAAATTTCAAAAATGTTATCAGAAATTCGTAAAATGTCATTAGCAATTTCTAAAATGTCATCAGTAATTTCTAAAATGTTATCAAAAATTTCCAAATGCAATCAGAAATTTCTAAAATATTATCAGAAAAATGTACTTTTGATTTTCACTGTTATTATTAAAATCCTTCGCAATATATTAGAAATTCGTGAAATTTTGTCAGAAATTCCTTATACTAATAAAATTGGGATTCTGAATTTCAGGTATGATGGGAGGAGACACAAATTCATTCCACGACGTGGTTCGAACCGCATCCGAATTCGAGTTAGCAGTTTCCCCGAACAAAGACGCTTCCAAGGTAAGTTCACTTAACCTTATTCACGTTTAGAACCCTCTAGTGGCGTATTTGCCTTTAGCATTGAACTTACTCGATGGCCGCGGTCATTACAGAAATTCTGTGCTAAATTCTCGTACGCCGTCAGTGGGTGCTGAACCAAAATAAGGATAATCTTAATCGGGTGATTTAATAGATATCTTAATCTGCCGTTTGTTCGCAGATATACAATCCATTGGTGGATAGATATCGCAAACTGGAAGATTTAATCGTTGCGGGGCAATCGAAATAACTAAATTCTACCGTTAAGTTTTACGTTCGGATACGTTCACTAAACACTTTTTAAACGAGCGATAAGCAATTTATACAATTTAAAATGTTATTATACGAATATTTTTTATTACGAATATATACCGTACGCTAAAAATCCAAATATTTTTATGTCGTCGTTTAATCGACGAACTCTTGCAATAAATATTCCGGTGAAAATGTTTTTTTTTGTTGTTATTAATGTATACAATGTCAAAATTACTCGAAAACTTTGTTTTTTTAGTAATGAAACACCAGATTTAATTGCGATAAATTATGCGAATGTTTAGCTAAACTATAAATTATTCAAAATGGTTTTTCGCCCGAGATAAAATCGGGAAATGTAATCGAATTTTTAACAACTCGGAAAAGTTGAGAATTATGTTTGAAATTCGTGCTGAACCCTAGTTGATGTTGGAATATCCGGTAATTTGTGTGAATTTTAAAAATGCAATAATAAAAACCTTTTTGTAAAAGTGAACATTTTGAAAAAATATTCAACACACGTCCGTGTCGGGAAATTTTTAAATTTTCTAAAGAAATTTGAAATTTTGGGAAAATATTGTGGCAATTGTTAGTGGGAGAGGTCCTTGAAAATGTAAGGGAGGAGCCCGGAAATCCTTTAAATATGCTTGAATATTTTTTCCAATTAATTTACTAAACATCCAAATTTAAAAAAAAAAAAACAATGCTTAAGGAAGCAAAGTTTATATCGCCTTTTCCAAATTCACACAAATTACCGCAAATCCCAACATCAACTGGTGTTTAAACACGAAATTTAAGCATAATTCTCGACTTTTCAGAGGTGCTAAAAAACTCGATTACATTTACTGATTCTATCTCCGTGAAAAACCGAGCATTTTGAATAATTCAAAGTTTTGCTGCGAAATAATAAACTACCGTATAATTTATCGCAAATCCGGTTTTTATTATTAAAAAAAACTTAATTTTTCATGTTGTTTTGGAAAGCATATCACAAAATTTGTACGAATAATTTGCCCAAATTTGGATAGATAACTTTTTTGTTTTTATAAAAGTAAGTTTAATTTAAACAACACAAACACAGGCTAGAAATTGTTCTTCACGATGTAAAAATAATATCAGTCGCTACCCATGAAGGTATTTTTTTTCATTTTCCATGTTTTATTATTTCTCGTGAAACGATATTAAAATATATCGTTGGTAAAAATTTAAACGTACAACACAAAATACAAAAATATGCTATTTTAAGTATTACGTCCATACTTCTCTATACGATACACTCCTGGAAATTTGGCTGCAATAAAATGCCGTATATACAGTACAACTGATTAATTTTAATATAAAACCATACGAGTATATAATTTCCGTGGGACGTATGCGGCGTAGCCTGCGCCGAACACAATCATAACTAAATAAATAAGTAAATCAGGGGTCAAGACGCAGTCTGCGTAGTTTATTCGAGAAATGATGTCATAACCCCCTATAAAGGGCATGTCCAAAGGGAGTAGCAGGATCACAGTTAGGGACCATTCAAAAAGGACATCCTCAAGAGGGGGTTCAGTTTTTGGATTTTCTGTTTATTTGAGTTTTAATGGTCAGTGAAAGGCGAAATGAACAGCGGAAGAAATGTGTCCCCAGTCCCAAATGTACTTGTATTTTTAAAACCTCGGGAAAGTCAGGAATTATGCCTAATTTTGTGTTAAACCACTGATTTTATGCTGGAATTTCCCTTCGAGGTCAGAAAATTTCCGTTAATCGGAAAAATGCTGTAGAATTTAGGAATTGGTAGCGAAGCGGGTGCTTTGGAAATTTATGGGATGGTCCTTTGTATGTTTTAACACATTATCTGTACACCCTAGTTTTGAAAAAAAAAAATGACTTCTATGAGGGGGGAGGGGAGAAGGGTCTGGGTTAAAATGGACATCATGTGGACGGGGTAGGGAAGGCGGTCAATTTTTAAAGTAATTTCAGGGACGTCCAATGTGAATGGTTTTTGTATGGCCCCCTTACGCCACTACATAAATAGGGGATTTCCCGAACGTTTTGGCCGTAAAAAAGTTCGGACGTATAGCGAGTTACGGGTGTATTTTCAACGTATTAAAATTCAATCTTATTTGAAAATACGAAACGTCAAATACGAATTAAAGACGCGAAATAACACGAATGCGATAACTGTACACGTGTTGCATTTTGAGAAATATCTAAATGAGTGAAAAATGCAGCGGATGATGTTAAAATACACTCTCGACGGCTAAAATCCCCATTCCCGAGAACAGGAAAAAAGCTTTAAATTAAGCCGGAAAAATCTCCGAAGGTTTAAAACGATATCTTGCTATCGAGTCTCTAAGTCCTGATTTTGTAGAGTTTATTTTAAAGACGGTGCGTAGAGCTTGACGTTGTCAAAATATCTGTGGCTTAATGCGGCTTTGGCTGAAATTCTTCGAATCGGACTGTAAATCAGCATTTTCTGAGGAAAAAGAAATAAAAAATAAGAATATAACAAAATTCCCCATTGAAATTTTAACAAAAAAGCATGTAGACGCACCACTAAAAGGTCCCTTCCGGAATGACCCTCTTCGGTATCGCCCAAGTGCTGCACCAGTTTGCTTAAGTCTTGACGGGGCCATTTCGGAAACGTCGACTTAAATTCCGGTAATTCTTTCACTCCTGGCCACACTACGTTGTCCGGGGTCCCCAGCGTTCGGAAAATACGAAAGATTTGGTCGATTTCGGAGTCCCCGGGAAACAAAGCTTTGAGCGTTAACTGAAATTTTGAAAAAAAAGTAAATCAGTCTCGATCCGAAGTCCACATCTTGGTTTCAAAACTTTGAAACGTGTTTGAAACTTACCATTTCGGCAAATATGCACCCGATGCTCCACAAGTCAACGGGCGTAGAATAATGTGCTGCTCCTAATAAAATTTCGGGAGCTCGATACCAAAGCGTAACAACCTGAAATTATTTTTAAAAAAAGTTGTGAAAATAACACTTTTTTCACAATTTATAATAATAAAAATCTGTATTTGTTATAAATTTTATAGTTTTCCCAACTGTCATTTCGGGTAATTTTTGGCAAAATTTAAGACTTTTTCCCCAATTTATAATAGTCAAATTTATAATTTATGAAATTCTCACCGCTTATCGCTTCACCTTTATAAAATCTGTATTTATTATAAATTTTATAGTTTTCAAAGTTATTTTTTATAAGATTTTTATAACGAGAGTTTTCAACTTCCCTGTTTTTTCCAGGTTTTAAAGCAAATTTCCCTGACCAACTTAGCGAACAAAAAACATGTAAAAACATTACACGTGTCAAAGTAAAAAATGTTACATTTATTGATTATATATAATCGAATAAGTGAGAACAAAACATTTCGTTGGGCATTATATTCAATTTCCCTGACTTTTCCCCCAAATAATACATTTTTTTCAACTTTTTCATCTATTTTCAATTTCCCCGACTATTCCAGGTTTATGTTTTAAAAATTGTCATAGCGGTATCACATTAGTACAATATAGATAAATTGTGCAAAATTTTCAAACTTTAATAAAAAGATATTCAAATTTCTAAACTAATTTTATAGAAATTAAGTAAAATGTTGGTTAAAATCACCTCGTGCGTATACATTCGTAAAGGCACACCAAATGCCCTTGCCAATCCAAAATCTGCCAATTTGATATTTCCTCGTTTATCGATTAATAAATTCTGTGGTTTTAAATCTCGGTGTAAAATTCTATGCGAATGACAGTAACAAATTCCTTGTAATAACTGCCACAGATAACTCTGAAAATTTTTTTAAAAAAATATTAATACATCATAGTTTTTACTGATTAATACAAATTATTCGATGAAAAATTTAGATTTTACCTTAATGAGAGGCAACGGTAGTCCAACGGTAGGAGAATTTTCCATGAATTTCTTCAGATCTTGGTTGAGATATTCGAAAACCAAATAAAGTTTACTTTCGCTGTGAATCACATCGAGAAGCCTACGATAAAGAAAATGTAAGCATTTATTTTAAATATTATTCAAAAATTGATAAAATGATGAATTTAGTAAAACATGAAAATGTGAATATTCTACGAAGAATGTTTTCACCAGTTGAACAAATTTAATGCGATTTAAACAGTGTGCATGACGGATGGAAATTTACCGTTACATATACATGTGACGTATACATGATAAACTCAATTGAATGCGGAATTTTAACGTTTGACCGTTGTACCGAACATGCGGTCATCATTAAGCCGTTTCTTGTTTGCTAAATCTCTCTAAAATCTTGTTTTGTGACAATGACTGTGTTTTAAGTTTGTCATACTTTCTTATAAACTTACTATCAAAATATTTAAATTTTCCACAATATTATGTTAAAACTTCAATTTTGGATATTTTTTGTTTTGTTTATCACTTTTTCCACAATTCTACCAATTTTAAAAATTCGAGGTAAATTTTGTTTTTTGGAAAAATGCTACAAACTATAATTTTGACATTTGGCAACATTTTAAAAGTTTCATTAAACGCCACAAGTATTACATTAAACGACTGAACACTTCCGGCTGGCCTTCCCACGTGGTGAGAACATGTTTTTGGCAATTTTACACCTGTTTTTTTTGTGGTAAAATTATGTTTTTACAGTTTCCAGACAAACTTTGGTCAACAATGAACATTATATATATGTAATGACTAGTTTTAGTTATACGTAAAATCACACCATGTAGTGTATCTCAATTCTTATTCTATATCATAATTTCAAAATTGTTAAAGTTTCCCACTAGTTTTATGTAAATTTCAGTACAAAAAAACCCAAAAAACTTACATGACTACATTGTTATGCTTCAACTCCTTAAGCAGTGAAATTTCACGTAGAGCAGTGCTGGGTACACCTTCAGACTCCCTTCAAGAGACAATAGACAGTGTTAAACCTTGGCTTCAACATAAATAAACCATGAATATAACATGTTATTCTTACGTTTCCAATCTTATCTTTTTCAAAGCCACAATTTCACCAGTTTCTACATCTTTAGCTTTGTAAACAACACCGTATGTGCCTTCTCCAATCTTCTCTATCTTCTGAAATGCTTCCATTATATCGATGAAATTTATACTCTAGCTTCAGCAGTCACAAACACAAATTCATACGTTTAAAAATTCTCTTTAAATAAGTTTTTTAAGCACAAATTTGATGAAAATCCGACACATAATCACTGTTCCACACACCACACATTGTCCTTGTTTTCCCGGGCAAATGACACGAGCAGATGGCACGTGTAAGTACGGAGTCCTGTAGGGGCTGTTTTTTTACATGCACTTTAGAATGCGCGAGATCAAATTAACCAATTACAAGTGAGCCTGGTGAGTGAAACACGACGGCCAACTCAAACAGAAGGGCACCCCAAAATAAGTATTTATCGTACTTTTTTCACTTCTAATGTTATTTAAAATGACAAAAAATTGAAATATTTGTGGTGTTTTGTTAAAAAAATGTATTCTATTTAATTTATCATGAGACATGTAATATAAAAATAAATTTCTGAATCTTTATTTTGTATTTCACACGGATATACTTTTTTGAATAGTGGTTCTCGTGATTATAACAATGCACGAGGTGTTTTTATCATATTTTTTCTGTGTTTTCGGGTATTTTCCTCAAATATTTCTAAACGTTTTTCACGAAAAAAAATGTAATAAAGATTTTTAAAGAGACACATGAAGAAATATTGAGAAAATAAGGTATATAAGAAACATAAGGTTATTTAAATTCCGTGTAGTTATTTATAAAAACAATTGCATTGTTTATGAACTTGGCAGTGTATTAATTGAATATAAATCAGTTTTATTGTACAAAAATATGTATTTTTGTTTCAATAATTTAAACCCCATAAAAAGTATACATATAAACGCGAAAAAATGAAGAAATGTGTGGGTTCCAATCTTCCTAAGTTGCCCGTAGAGTCAGCTTAGCTCATAATTGGTCAAGCCGAACAGAAGCGTCCCAAAAGACCGTGTTTAATTGGCTAAAAAAAGAACATAACCTTAACAGGTTTCCGTAGGTGAAGGGATACAGGCAGCGCCATTTTTGGAATTCGACAAACGCCGTAGAAAGGAGCGTCGTTGCCAAGATGTTTAAATGTTTAAAAGGCTCCTTGACACGTGTTTTTTTCTGGTGTTTTTAGTGTTTTTAAGTGTTCACGACGTGGTTAAAGACTCGGATGTGACGCAGTATTACGAAACTGACAAGTAGATTCGAAAATGTGTTAATGTCGATGCCAAACACACGAATTTCGAGCGTTATTAAACGTTTAGGCTTATTGCAATGGAATGCGGCGAGGATCGTCCATATTGTCTACGAAGTTGGATCACGACCTAGATGACTGTAAGCCGACAGCCGATGAGGACTTCAAGCATATAACTTAAGGACACAAGGTAAGCCGGCTTATGTCTCTCCGTATGAGACTATATATTATTACCAAATAATGCGATATAAAATATTTGGTGCATTTAATGAGATTAACTATATATGTATGTGTTTTTCAACGTTTTTTTGCATCTATTATACAAAATTCAGCTGAAAATTCTTGGGGCTGTGACGATACACGATCGCGTTGTTTCGATGATCGAAAGAGCCGGACACAAGATACAATCAAGAAACTTTTAATTTCCACGAGTGAGAGTTCACAAAACAAAAAGCCCGCGGGCGGCATCTTGCAGCCCCGAAAACCCACTCTCACGAGCCCGAGCTCGTGCGCACGACCAAAAGCGGAGGTGACCATCTCGGTCCACCT
>JAQGAE010003353.1:0-14954 GCA_034696685.1 Julus scandinavius | reverse complement strand
TGTAAGGCCCATTGCGAAGAGATGGCTTTTTTGATGGAAAAGCGGCGATCCTGGTAAGGTATGCGTACTCTCCGTGGTCGAAGTTTCACGGCTTTGGAAGCGGCACGATCAGCGGCCTCATTTCCAGGAATGGCCAGAAAATTGTGTAAAAAACCCCCCAAAAAAAACACGTGTACGCACCTATGACACATTTCGAGAAACAAGGCGGAGCTTGGACATATTTATAAATGAAAACCACGTGGTGCAATGCTCTACGTCATCAAAAACAGTCGACACATTTGAGACACATTTTTCCTTTGATCCGGACCGCCTCTCGAGCGATCGCTACGACACATCATGAAACATCAAAATGTGGGAAAAAACGGTAGTTTTCCACACATGTTCGCAAACACTTCTGGACTCATCAATGTTTGTATGTGTATGTTTTGTGTGTGTAATGTTTCTTTTGGTGGATACGCACCATCAGGTGCGTAGACTCGTGTTTCTTTTTTTTTTACCGGGAATTTGTGACACATGTTTCCAAAAACATGCTGAAAACTTTGTTTTGACGTTTTTTGTGTATGTTTTATGTGTTTGTGTATGTTTCCTCTGGTGCATATCGACCTTTACATGTTCGCCGCACCAACAATTTTTATGAAATGGTGATTCCAAGAGTGGTTTTTGTTAAAGCATTTGTGGTGATAGTTAACTTAATTATACTGGGCATAGACTACGTTGAATTTTCGATTACAGTTGTACATGCCCATAAAATTTCATACATGAATACATCGGTATAAGTCATAGGTCTGTATCCAATCACCAATCGTACAATCCCCATTATTAAAATAAGTTTTTATCAAAACTTACAATTTCATGTTATCAGTAACAGTTCTTCACTGCTCTTCACTATTAAAATTTCACCACTGACCTAAATTGTTTCATGTGTAAAATAAATGATTCAAATTTAAATCACTCCTAATGACCGGATTGTTATTTGCGATTATACAATTCACAATGCAGGAGAAACGCTTCACATTCCTTATCACATTTTAAACTTATGAAATAATGCAGACTCATAACATAAATATTTTTACAAAAATGTTGACCTCATTAGGTATGAGGGGGAAGTAAAAACGGTTATTTATTAGGGACCGAATTTTCCACAAGGTCCCTGGTGATTCTTAAACAAGATTCAAAGAACATGTTACACAGTCTTAAATTTGGTAAGATTAATTCCATCCATGGCCTTGTTACTAAAATATTCCCTTTCTAGACAAACGGTTACATAACATAGTTTTTTAAAGTAAAATATGATTTCATAAGCACCACAAATGTTACATATGGCAACATCTTTGAGATACATTCTACAGTGCTTGTGACATCTCACTCGTTTGCAATATATGAAATTGGGACAACAAGGGACATTCCCTTTACGCAACATCGGTTTTTAAAGTAAAATATGATTTCATAAGCACCACAAATGTTACATATAGCTACATCTTTGAAATACATTCTACAATGGATGTGACATCTCATTCGTTTGTTAGCAATATATGAAATTCGGACAACAAGAGCCATTCATGTCCAGAACTTCAGAAATAAGAATCGGTTGATAAACTGTTGGATGCCACATCATCTTTGATATCCTCATACATCAAAAAGGAAGTATGTAGCCATTGTTGGCTTCTCTCTCTATATATAATATACCGACTTTGGATTATATATCAGAGTGAACCCCATGGGAAAAGAATCAGAAAGAGCAGAATAGATGTGATTTTTTGAGTCCAGCTATCCGGCTTCTTGCCTGATGAAATCAGAGCGTGGGAAATGCAGTTCCGAAATAGCTGAATTGTCTAATGTAATATATGAATTTCCGAGTTTCCTTTCATTCCCATTTAAAGGAGGATGTAATCAATTGAAGATAGTTAGACCAAATTTAACGGCTCCCATGATTCGAGGATATTGCGAGCCCCATGAAAGCCACCAAGCAGTGCATCAATGGCGGCAAAAAAAGCAGAACAGTACTAAATGCGAGAAGAAAAGGGAAGTGATTATATGCGGACATGAGAACGCATGATAAATGGATTGCAGTGAGATAATATTCTAGGACCATTATGAAAGTGTCGTTGGAGGCTATATACATAGCACTCATTTATAGCTTAGGGTTCTTTGCCACAACGTTTGGTCAATGCACCATCAAGGAAGTTCCTTATATTGACAAGGTGTATTCATTCAATGTAGTCAATTACAGCCCATGGACTGTAATCATTCAAAAACATTGAATGAATTTGAGTAACGAGTAAAAGAGTAATGAGTACAAAGAGTAATTAAATACAAAATGTACGCAAAAAATATGAGTACAAACGCAATTGAAAGCAAATGTACTTAAAATGCATCAGTACAAAGCTCTGGATTACGAAAATGTGCTCGTAATGGGTGCTTACAAATGTCATTGAGTATTAACGTAATCTGAAATTATGAGTATCAATGTAATCGAGTATGAATACAAATACTTGAAGGAAAGTAATTGCGTCGCATTTAATACATCTAAGTAACTTGAAATGAGGGTCATCCTAAAAGCTAACATGAATGTATCCTAATTTATACATTTCTACTTATGATCTATTTGTTATAGGATGTATTCTGTTATCTAATTTTCCCCTTAAATAAATTGAGTGCTCGAAACACTCATACTCGTATTCAGTACTCATTGCCATGAGTACAATTTACCCAAGTATGAATACTATACTACTCGCACTATGGAGTATGATTGTATGATTCCACAGGTACTCGTAATCAGTCCTTCTGCTCTTGAGTACAATTTGCCCAAGTCTGATTACTCATTTTATATGACTACTGATTACATGTACAATATACTATGGCTTATTATTTCACTGCAATCGTAATCAGTACTCATACTAATGAGTAAAATTTACCCATGTCTGATTATGATACTACCCTGGCTATTGAGTATGATTCCACAGGTATACGCATAATCAGTACTTCTGCTCTTGAATACAATCTCATTTCATATGACTACTGATTATATGTACTCAAGGCCGTATATATGAGGGGAGATATTAGGGATAGATCCCCCCCCACCCGAAATAGAATAATTTTACAAATTTCAACCCGAATCCGCAAATTTTTAACCCAAATCCGCCAATTTTCCTCGATTTTTGGACCGTATTTCCCCCTGAAATGTGATCACATATACGGCCTTGTATGTACTCTATTTGTACTATAGAGTACGATTCCACTACAATTGCAATCAGTAATTTCAGAGACCTAATAAAGGCAAAAAGTGAACCTTAAATAATGTAGAATGAATATTCAGATTGGTTTTTCATAGTTTCATAGACCTAATGGTCCTTAATTTTATTAAGAGATAACTACGTTTGTCCATAACCTTTGGATTGGTTGATTGACCACCAATCAAACTAACCTTGCCGAAAACTACTTAAATGAAATTTGTTTGCCCTAAAAATACTTTAATCGAAGAGTGTTGTGAGGAGCTCCATGTGCTCCGTGCGTGCGAGTTCGTGAACTGAAGCATGGTTCGTGAAACGAAACATCATGTGTTTGCAAATGGTATTCGTTGACCGATTTGTTTGTAGACAGAGTCGTTCGTAAATCGAGGTTCCACTGTTTTATCTTAAAGGAACACCTTTTTTGGTTTAACAAAGCACCATTTTTATTTAGAGTACACCACATACGAAATTGCTTTTAGGAATTACCATTTTCACTGTATATAATGACATAGCAGTACTTCATTGCTTTCATACTTATTACTACTGTCTAGAACTCTAGATGAAAGTGCCGCTTGTCTTGCAATGTATATACCTTGGGCATGTAACCTATTAAAGAAACTGTCATTTTTAATGATGTGTTGAAATCCAAAAATAGTTGCTGCATCCATGCCTGACGAATGTTCCAAAGTTAATGGGGTTAACAGAAGCAATTCCTTGTAAAATGACTATGATGGGTTGACTGTTTTGGTATGACACCTGGCATCTTATAGTTTTAGCTCGCTCTACAATTTAGTACTGATGTCAACCAAACTTCCAGCCCTGTAGCCCTGAAGCATTTCAGAAGTCTTATAAGGGGCCATTCAAAAAGGACGTCCTCAAGCGGGGGTAGGAGAGGGAGTCTGCTGGTATGGGGACTCCATGTGGACAGGGAAGTGGGAGGGGGGGGGGGGTAGGGGAAAGCCATTATGGACGTCCACTAATGATGATTTAGGGTTTTGGATTTTCTGTTTAAAAAAGGGAGGGACACCAGAAGAAATGTGTCCCCAGTTCCAAGTGTACTTGCATTTTTAAAACCATGGAAAGTCAGGAATAATGACTAAATTGTGTTAAACACCCAATTTTATGCTGGAATTTCCCTTCGAGGTCAGGAAATTTCCGTTAATCAGAAAATCTGGAAAAAATGTCATGGAATTAGTAGCGATTGTTTGAAAATTTATACTATGGAAATTTGTATGTTCCAACAAATTATTATGGAACTTTGTAAGTCTCCAACAAATTATTATGGAACTTTGTAAGTTTCCAACAAATTATTATGAAACTTTGTAATTACCAACAAATTATTATGAAACTTTGTAAGTTCCAACAAATTATTATGGAACTTTCCATGTTCCAACAAATTACTTTGGAACTTTGTATGTTCCAACAAATTAATATGGAAATTTGTATGTTCCAACAAATTATTATGGAACTTTGCATGTTCCAACAAATTATTATGGAACTTTGCATGTTCCAACAAATTATTATGGAACTTTGCATGTTTCAACAAATTATTATGGAAATTTGTATGTTCCAACAAATTATTATGGAACTTTGCATGTTCCAACAAATTATTATGGAACTTTGCATGTTTCAACAAATTATTATGGAACTTTGCATGTTTCAACAAATTATTATGGAACTTTGCATGTTCCAACAAATTTTTTGGACACTACTTTTCATACAAATTAAGGACGTCTTTAAGGGGGGAGGTAGGGGAAAGGATGGTTGGTGAAATGGACAGCGTGGAAAAGGGGAGGGGGTCAATTTTTGAAGGAATTTCTAGGACTTCTATTTTGAACGGTCCCTAAACAGAAACTCCAGCACTGTTTATGAAGCCTCGCCCATCAATGCGGGGTTTAATATGCCCCGGGGTGAAGCAATGGTCGACCCGACATATAAAGAAGAAACCATATCAGAATTGTTAGGGTCGCTAGATGTTGCATATATACATGAATGTGAACCAACAACTGAATGAACCAGCACGACTTTAATGATACCTTTGGGTCATTTCAGAAAAGCGAATACGATAAGCGATTCTCAAAGTACCTAAAAAGGGGGTGCCAAACCACGGTTAAAAATTGTAATCGCCATGTAAAAGTACATGTACGTTATCTCATTAATAATGGATGGCAATGAGAAAAGATCCTGAATTATGATTCGCATTCAAAACTCCATTTGGATGGGTTTCAAACATGCGGCATGATAGCCCTTAAGCGCATGTTACATTCCCCCAACCCAAAACTCACTTAAAAGTAAATTTTAGTACGAATAATGCATGTATTAAAAACAATTGTATTTTAAGACTCATCGAGCCCATTTATTTATTTTTTTTAGCTAGGGGCCATTCAAAAAGGACGTCCATTTTAGCTCAGCCTCTTCTTCCCCCCTCATGGACGTCCTTAATTTTCTTTTGCGAGTATGGTGTCCAGAAAAAATTTTTTAACATACAAAGGCCCATCCTATAAATTTCCAAGCACCCATCTAGCTGCCAATTAAACGACATTTTTCCAGGTTTTTCTGATGAACCGAAATTTTCTGACCTCGAAGGGAAATTTCAGCATAAAATTGGCGTTTAGCACAAAGTTAGGCATAATTTCCGACTTTACCGAGATTTTAAAAATTTAAGTACATTTGAGACTGGAAACACATTTCTTCTGGTGTCCAATTCCCTTTCACTGACTTTTGAAACTTAATTAAACAAAAAATCCAAAAACTGAAAAATACCACCATTGGTGGACGTCTATAATGGCTACCCCTCCCTCCCCCTGTCCACATGCCAGCAGACCCTTCCCCTACCGCCCTCTTGAGGACGTCCTTTTTGAATGGCCCCATACAGTAAAATGGGTATTCTTTATGATAGTGGGGTGGGGTAACTTAGGGGAAGTCATTGTGGAAAGTGGATGGGCCTTGGTATGTTCCATAAAAATTTTCTGGACACCTTACTTGCCAAATAAATTAAGGACGTCAATGATGGGTGATTGGGGAGAGTCTGGTCTAAAATGGACACCATGTGGACAGGGGGTGGGGGTGTGTGTCATGTTTTGAAGGAATTTGGGGACGTCCATTTTGTATGTCCCCTAAGGACCCTAAGAAGCTCAGCTCGATTCACCTGAGGACTGATACTATAGATGTTGGTATGGTGCAGGGGAGGAGGGAAGGGAGTGTTTTTTGGAGGTGGATATTCTGGGGCAGTCAACGTTTTGCCCAGTAAGAATGTCTTAAGTAGGTTTCAATGGGGCTTTTTCCGATAGTTGGATATCATGTATGGACATATTTGGAAAATATCATGTGTGGACATGTATGGAAAATGTCGTGTATGTATATATATATATATATATATATATATATATATATTGGACATACTATAGCATGTTTGGCCCTATTTAATTTTTCCACTAGGGATATGCCTTGACAAAGGCCCTGGCCGCAAAGTTACCCGGCATGATGGGGTGACTTTAGGACAGAAATGGATGGGGAAAATCTCTGCACCCGTTATTCAGAGATTTAAAATAATGCCATATTCGGAAAGAGTAGAGTTAATTCTATTTGACCTGGTAAGTTTCGGGTCGTAATTATTTAACACTTTTTCAGAATTTAAAAACACACCAAATACTGGCCCGAAGCATCCACATTTATGGTACTTTCTTGAAAATAAATTCATTATTCTTGACCAAATCGAGCGCATTGAGCGTAAACATTAATTTGTAAAAAACAAACTTTCGAAATTTGATACATTTTTTTCGAAATTCCATGTATGGCGATTGCACTTGACACCACTGCATTGCCCTTTAATGCAGGTCGCCTCTGTAATGACAAGCTTCAAAGTATAGTAATGAACCCTAGTTCCATATTCCAAAAGCCACAATGACTGTGTTCATTTGAGGAAATTCAAAACCATTTCAATGGTGAAACAGTAGCCTTATGAAAGAATTTATGTACAAAAAAAGTCTATGAAGGCTTATTTTGAAAAGAGTGAAGGCATCAGGCATCTTGTCACGCTTGTTATGACCTACATGCCACCAATCAAAACACTGCCAGCGTGTAATATTTGACGCCAACGTCAAAATTTCAAATCATCTCCATTCTGAAGAACTTAGTGATGGCATCATGTTCTCTTCGATTTAAAAAAAAAAAGAAAAAAAAAGATAATCAAAATTCAACGAAATTCACGGAGTAAAAACAAGGACATTATGACTAGTATGAACAAGCGAAAGACAATTTCAAAGTCATTCAATGAAAACTTCCATTAATCAGATTAAGATTTGACAATCCTGACATCAAAGTGATAAATCGATCAAATGTTTTATGATAGTCATGAAAACTTGAAAATACCACTTTTTTTCTGGTGAACTGCACAAGAAGACATAAATTTGAATGTTATATTGTATACTGTCTCGCCTACGTTATATAATCGTACACAGTAGGGGAGAGTGGGGAGCATTGGGACACTTTGCTAACCCATTTTTTATGCATTCAATAATTGTCATATTCATCTAAAATATGTAGTTAAACTAAGTGGCTGTGAATGAAAATTTTATAAAGCGAATTCTATCAATACAAATAACGTTTGAAAAGGTGTTGTGGAATGTCTCATTTTACCCCATTCCTTGGTAAAGTGAGACACTTCATGAATTAGGCAAAATTATGCAAAAAGATTATAATAACTTGTATTTATCATTGATGCAGATACATTTTATGAAACGAATTCTATCAATTCTAATAGCATTTGAAAATGTATTGTGGAATTGTCTCATTTTACTCCACTCACGGGTAAAGTGAGACACTTCATGAAATAGGAAAAATTATGCAAAAAGATTATAATAACCTGTATTTATCATGCCAATGTCGTTCAATTTAAATTTTTCTACAATATTAATAATTATAATAACTGTAAAGAATTACAAAAGCACAGATTCAAATTTTGATAAGTGAATGTGTCTCACCTTGCCCCAAATCAGTTGTCTCAGTTTACCCCACATGAAGATCGCCCATAGAAACTTAAATTGCATCAACTGCAATTATATTCAAATAAAAGTATATGTTTCTATTTATTTAGCAATGTATTAATTAGCAACAGATAGAATATCTGCAACAAAATATTCAGATAGAAATAACAATGATTTTTATAAGAAAAAATGTCATTTTATGACAAAAAAACCAACTCTTTAAATTCCACTGCCTCACCTTACCTCATGTCTCAATGCTCCCCAGTCGCCCCAAAACTTCTATTTATCTGATAGTATCATTTACGGTCTTTGCTTATGCACAAGGCCGTATATATGGGGGGAGGAGTATTGGGGATAGATCCCCCCGAAATCCAATAATTTTACAAATTTCAACCAGAATCCGGCAATTTTTAACTCGAATCCGCCTATTTTCCGCGATGTTTGGGACCATATCCTCCCAGAAATGTTTTATCTTCCCCCCCCCCCCCAAATGTGATCACATATACGGCCTTGCTTATGCATAATAAGTACTTTATTAGATAAGAGCTGGTCATTAAAGAGGTTATCATAAAGATTATGGTAGAGAAAGGGGTGACCGTTCCCACCACCTAATTTGAATAATAATTAGTTGGCTTATTTTCCCTACAGAAAATAAATTGCAATATTTTCATTTCGGCGAATGCAGTTGAAAGATTAAGAGAAAGTTCAAAATAATAAAACATTAATTATATTTAAGTCAATATAAGAGGCAATGATTATGAAGTAGTACAGCAATTAAACTTAATTGCTTATTTGCAATATGTTGTACACTGTGAGTCATAAAAAAGTAGAGCCCAATAAAAAAAATCACAACTTTGCGAAAAATGCTTCGATTTAAATGAAATTTGGCACTTAAATAGAACAAAAGTGCAGGAACCAAAAACTTCTTCCGGACATGCGACAAGTCTAGGAGTTTTTCATTTTTCAACAAGACGTTGCGGTACGCCTGCTCACCATGTTCGAGAAACAGTTGAACTGTTGCAAAGAGAAAACGCCACAGTTCATCGAATACAACCACTGACCACCAAACAGTCCAGACTTGAATCCGGTGGACTACAAAATTTGGGGAGTCCTCCAGGAATAGGTTTACAAATCGAAGATTAATAATATCGAATACTTGAAACTACGAATTAAGAGAACTTGAATTGAACTCGACCAGCGTGTAATCGATTCGTCAAACAAAAAATGGCGCGTTACATTCCGGGCTTGTGTAAAGGCCACCGGAGAACGCTTTGAGCACATTTTATAATTCATTTTTATTCCTACACTACTGTTCTACATAAATGCCAAATTTCATTTAAATCGAAGCATTTTTCACGAAGTTGTGATTTTTTTTATTGGGTTCTACTTTTTTATGACTCACAGTGTTAGAGGATAGAAACATTGTCCGAACATGTCCGATTCTTTTTCTCGATACTCATGTTCAAGTAAGTAGAATATCGAAAGAAAAAGTATTGATACCATACTAATATCAGTAGTATTGCAACACCCCTAGTCCACACAAAAAACAACTAGGGCTTCACTTTTATGGCGCACATAAGAAGGGGAAAACCCCACAAAAAAAAATATGGCTGCCTGTGAATCCATGGGGCATTTATAGCTTCACAATGGATGTGATTGCCGTTCAATAGGCACTCCGATTGAGCATGATGATATAAGCCTTATCTTATCAGGCATGCTACATTTCTTAGCAACTATAGCTAGACCAGACCTATAAAACACCCACATAAGAACATGCCCTATTAGCCAGTACAAAAGAAGTAATTGCCTTTGCTTAATGCAATCGACCATTTAAGTCTGACTGCTCAATTTCATCAAGCTCCCTCAATTCCAAACGCGATCAGTCTTTTTGGATTCACGAAATCATCAATCTCCAACCCTTGAAACTGGATTTTATATGGCTATTTGTTTAATTAAAAAGCCTGAACTTCTTCAAGAGTAGTCTTATCGGTTTTCTTTTTTGGGCTCTGGGCCAACTCGGGGTAAGGTGAGACAGTCGCATTAATAAAAAGTTCTATTGTGGATATTGGCTTGAGATATTTAATCCAAAATTTCACAAAAAAAAATCCAAAAGTAGCAAACAGATAATTTGTGGAATTTTAAAGAGTTGGTTTTTGTGTCGTAAAATTACATCTTTTTCTTTAAAAAAATTATTGAACCATATCGTTTTAGTTGAATGTAGTTGCCTATGATGCAATTTAAGTTTATATGGGCGATCTCCATGTGGGATAAACTGAAACAACTGGTTCGGGGCATGGTGAGACATATTCACTTAACAAACTTTGGATTTGCATTTTTGTAATTGTTGTTAATTTTAATAAGTTATAATACACAACAAAAATGAGTAGAAAATATTTTAGAAAAATTTAAGTTGAGCTATGCATTTTTAGAAAGAAAGATGAAAATCGTAGTAAAGTAAGATTTTTAAATTATAAGTAAGTGATTTTATCATATTTCAGCTACATCTCATTAGGTTTTCAGTCTAACAATGATAAATACAAGTTATTATAATTTTTTTTTCATAATGTTGTCTGAAATGTCTCACTTTAACCCAGGAGTGGGGTAAAATGAGACAGTCCAAAAACAATTTTACAGTGGATTTAACGGAATTCGCTTTATAGAATTATCATATATACAGCCACTTAACCACATATCCTTGCAATTTTAGATCAATAGGACAGATATTAAACGCGCAACATTTTTTTTTTAGTATAAAGTGTCTCAATGCTCCCCAGTCTGCCCTACTGCAAAATTACTCATATAATTCAGAATCCCATAAATGAGAAAAAGATACATTTCAGGAGGCAACATTTGTAAATGCAGGTACAACAAGACTATACATATATCCTTATAAAAAAGTGCAAGCAGAAATGCACATTGATGGCCCAATAAATTTTCTTGAATGCAATATTATTTGAACGCACGCCTCAAACCTTTTCAGTATTAATACTGCACAACATTGAACACTTAAAAATTCAGTTTGTTCAAATTAAGTATCCACATAGACTACAGTTTATTATATACCTGTACCATTAAACGTGGATACTTTCGGCCAGTTTTTGGTGTTTTTTTGGAATTCTGAAAAACTGCTCAGTAATTACAAACCGAAACTGACCAGATGAAATAGAATCAACCCTCCTCTTTCCAAATTACCCCGCCATGTCTGGTTTTTGACTAACTTAGCCTATAATTTTACATGTGGATTGTGCAGTAGAATCTGTCTAAATGCATACTCTTGGGACCGGTGAATAATATGCTTTTAGACAGGTTCATCAGCAAACACGTGCACATCTGAAAAATAGGGAATTTCTCTTTTTCATTCCCTGGTGAAAAAAAAACAATAGAAACCAATAGAGATTTCTATTGATTTTTATTATTATTTGGACACTTTATTGGTTGTAATTGTTTTCTGTGGTTGCTGTATTGACTTCTATTGGCTTCTGTTGACTTCAATGGTTTAGCTGTATTGACTGAACAATTGAAAACAATGGAAAACCATAGAAAACAATTGAAACCAATAAAAACAATAGAAATTTTCTACTGATACCAATAGAAAACAACGTTCCAAATAACAATAGATAAGAATAGAAATCTCTATTGTTTTTTTCACCAGGGTTAGGTGAGTCACTAGCCAGCTATTGGGCACCATTTTAGTGTACGTACAAGTACAGTAATTGCTGCCTTGAATCTCTCTCCCTGCTGCATTTGGTAATATTTGTGTAGTCCCACATCAGAAAAAAATAGCGTGTAAAAGATTCTGTCCATATAGTTTTGTGTCAGTACAAAAAGGATCATCCAAGTAACTCGTACAGTGGCTTGAGAAAATGAGAAGGTCATGGTCAGCCAAGCTACAATCTCTAGAACACTGAAGAAGTAACAGAGCATCTAGCCAAATCTGACAACACAAACCTCAATGTTAATCATCTACGGGCCGCCGGATATCCAGCTATGGAGTCTGCACTTATTGAGTGGTTGAACCCCAACCAGGAACCTCATCTTAGTTTGATATTTTTTTGCAGTTCCATTGTTGATATTCCCTTACAAAATCATTGGGGCCAATTAAAATTATTCATTATTACTTTAGGGAGGTTAATTCAATTTTACACGGGTCCCAAGTCGGGACCTGCACATTTTATGCTTTTAGAGAGAATATTCATTTACACAGGATGCATTTAGACAGGTTCTACTATAGTGAAGTCATCTAAGAATCACTATTGACTTGTTTTGACAACAGCGGTTTTAGTTTTTTTCCCCGAAATGATAGTTTGAATAAATTACTGAAATCACAAAACATCCGTCACAATAAAAAATGGCCGTCATTTAGAATATGCTGATTTTATAATTTTGAGTAATCACCAGAAAGTAACGGAAGATTGTTTCTCTCCAACTGACTGAAAAAGCCACACTGTAACCCACTTAAGACATTCCAACTGGACAAAACGATGATTGGCCCAAAGTTCCCCCGCTGTTCTAAAGTATATCTACATTTTATAGAGGAGTAATTAACAGATGAGGAATGAATAGAATATTTACATTTATGGCCC
This sequence comes from Julus scandinavius, assembly GCA_034696685.1. NCBI lineage: Eukaryota > Metazoa > Arthropoda > Diplopoda > Julida > Julidae > Julus > Julus scandinavius. Next base: position 2,156 of record JAQGAE010003353.1, on the reverse strand, counting down.
TTTAAAACACCATTTTTATGATTTAATGCTAGTGCTGACTCCTAAGGTGTTCAAGACAATTCCATATAGCAGTCTCATTTGTACATCGGTGTCACCTCAAATGACCTTATTTTACAAAATGGCTGACATCCGCATGTAGTGAACCATGGTTTATGCTGCCTGCGGGGTAAACTTGTAAAGGCTAAGGTTTTTACAAGTTAGAAGAAAATCACCTGCAGAGAAACTATAGAGTTTCGTATTAGAATGCATGTTATCAAGTTGAAATCAACAAACATAAATGGCAATTTTTTTAAAATAAACTCATGAACCACTCAATGAATACACCATTCAGCAGTACACGAACTGGCTTACAGGCTAAAGTCATCCAACATCTGTGTATCAAGAGTTGGTTTCTATGAAGAAAGGTATATAAAGGAACATGAAGTAGTATAGTTTGTAATTGAGCAAGGCCGTTGGTCATCAAATTTTGGGGGAGAGATAGGGTCCAGAATCTTGGAGTGGACAGTTTTGGCCATATATTTAGGAATTTCAGTATTATGCAAGACCCATCAGAACCGAGAATAGGCATAGGTGAAATAGAAATTCCATTTTTTATCTTAGAAAAACGGCACTTTTGATGAAGAAAAATTGCGTTTTTACCTTAAAAATCGTACTATTATATTAGCTTAGTAAAATTGTACTTTTAATGCAGAATAATTGCATTCCTAAAACTGAAAAATCACCCTTTTAATGAAGAAAAATTGCACGTTTTTACCTTCAAAATCGCACTTTTACTTCAGAAAAATAGAACGTCTATATCTTTAAAAAAATCGTACTTTTAATCCAAAATAATTGCATTTATAAAACTGAAAAATTGTACTTTTAATGCTGAAAAATTGCACGATCTTACCTTCAAAATCTCACATTTTGTCTTAAAATAATCGCACTTTTAATGCAGAATTGCATTCCCAAAACAGAAAAATCGCAATTTTAATGCGAAAAATTGCGTTTTTAAAACAGAAAAATCGTATATACTCTTAATACAAAAGTGCAATTCCTCTTATATATTTTGCCGATTCGGTTTATAATTTGTAAAATTTGTAGATTGGTGGAGAGGGATCTATCCATAAAAACCTTCCACTTCCCCCATACATTCGACCTTGAGATTGAACGTTCATATATGTTGTAAAAGGGCCCTTATCATCTGGTGCATATCACCTGCAGGATTCATCTTATAGAAAGTTGTCTCAATGATAATGCATGGCCCCAGGCTAATAAATAAATCCCATAAACAATGTCGGCTTTATGAAGAAGTGTCTGGGACTTTCATTATGATAAACCATTGTGTCTGTCGTCGACAGCTGTTGTATAGACTATAGAATATTTCGCCACACGTCACAAAGCGGTTGAAAAATAGATCATTTTCGTTACACAAAAGCAGTGAAAAACACATTCCATGACCGTGATTTTTGATTTTCGTTCCATTTGTGAGGAACCCACTTATCACCCTCACTTTTCCTTTCGGAAGTGCTTTCCTTGCCACATGTTTCGAAAATATCAAGCATCGTGACCAATTTTAAACTTGTACAACAAAATTATATACTACACATTTCCTTCATTCTTAACATAACTTTGAAACAGATGGCATAAAACCCGCAATTATTCCACAATAATCAATTGAAATAAAACGTTCAAAGTTACCCCCACTGTCCGAAAGAATCCACATGTTACGGTTTGAGAGTACTAATGTCCAGGATTAAATCCGAAACGGGTAGAAAGTTTGACCTCCAATGCACATAAGAACTCAGAAGTAAATCTGAGCCAAATTAAACCTGATGTGCTGGAGTTAATGCGCAGCCGTTGCAATTTCGCAAATGAAACCACTTGCACGCAATCAGTGTTAGCACTAATTGGAGTCCTCATCATAAGGGCTCAAATCCTCTTATTCGCAGGTTGGAATTTTGGGAAGGCAAAGTGAACTTTTCTCCACCATTTTCGCTGAAGTTTAGGAATAGGAACTTGGCTAGCAATAGGCCTTGGGCTCATCCATAAACTACGTAGCCAGTTTAGGGGAGGGGGGGGGTTGGCTACTTGGCGACAAACAGCGACAAGGGGGAGGGGGGGAGTTTAAGAGATACGACATCACCAATAAAAATTTTTTAATTTTAAAATGTTTG
>JAQGAE010003352.1:0-14956 GCA_034696685.1 Julus scandinavius | reverse complement strand
TCCCCGTTCATGGGGATTAGGTGGAACCGATTTCTTCGGATTGTCCTCCGATCTGTCTGAACCATGTACGATCTTGGAAAACGTGTTCATCATTTTATCCATCTATTCTCACCTTAATAGCGGCGTTTTCATCTATCCTTCCACGCTCGATTCTTGGAGGCCTGAAGGCTTCCAAACATGCATAAATAAGCATGGTATGTTCTGCATAACTTTTGCAGACACTTTTTCGTATGGGTAGGTATTTGAATTCTTCCTGAAAAACTTACATTCATAAAAAGCACTTCTCTATATACAATATATTTGCCAAAATATTGTACGTTAGCAGGATGGAAATGGGTTTTTAAAGCAATGAACAAATTTGACTTAAATTTAACTAAACAGGAAAAAAAATTAAAATACAATTTAAGGATGTGAGATTACAATATACAGATTTCAGGAAAATTTACATTGGTAATCGTTGCAAATGGAGGCGAAGCACTTTTCCAGATTCATTTGTATCAAGAATTGAGCCTCTATCGAAGGTATAAAACTTGACGTGAAAAGCAATGGCCAACGACAGATATAGTTACAAATTGTAGACCAGTGTCATCTCCAACCAACTGCACGATGTATATATTAACATATCACAATCCTTCACTGAAAACTCAAAATGTGCAAAAAAGCACATTAAATGTGTAAAAAAGTTGCGCACACATAAATGTGCAAAATTACCTATTTTTATATGAAATATAACACGTTTGAATGTCAAAATAGGTAGTTTTACACATTTATGTGTGCTTTTTTGCACATTTTGAGTTTTCAGTGTTCAGACTGGCACCGGGATGCACTGCGTGAATACTCTTTCCATCATTTTCTCAAAATTCAATTTGCAATTAGTAAAATAACCGACTTTTAAAAATTTAGGGAAAGTTCTTATAGATCGGCATAAGAGGAAGGCATCCTTATAGAAAATGCCTTTAACTGTATTCAACAAATCAGTGTTATCCATCCCGCAGTCAATGAACACGTTTTCTATCATTTGAAACTCCTCTTCATATATTAGTTGCTTGACGATGCACAAGTTCTCGTTCTGCACCAAATACTTCAACAAATCCTCCTTACAGATCTTGGTGAACAGCTCATTCATGACACGCTTGTCCTTCATCAACAAAGTGTAAAAAATAAGGTCTTGACCATGAATGCATTGAATGTCCCATTCCTGATGAGAGACCAATCGCCAAAATCCGACGAAAAGCTTGCCATAGTCATAACTTTGAAACGGTTTAGCCGCCTCCTGGACTATTGCCATCACAATTTTCCAGTATTGAAATGCTGAAAGATGTTCCAAGAGTGATCGAGCTGCCTGCAAGAACAGGTGCTGGTATGGAAAAGTTACTAATTTAATCAATATGTTTTTGGCGAACACTCTCCCATGTTTTTCTCTCTGCCTCGCGTTCATTCTGGAGAAGAGCAGCGTGTAGATTTTGGGCGGAAAACATTTGAAAAAGTAAAAGTTATCCAGATAGCTATCCAAGATGCGTTCGAAATCTCTCTGGGATACCTCAATAAAGTATTCGATGCCCACCTCTTTATTGAAAAAAAAAGCATATTCGAATCTCATAGAACACGTTCTAGCATCCAGATTGTGCCTGTCAATGGGCTCATGCCCATGCCAAGATAACCAATTACTGGAAATGCTCAACCACAAATCCTTTTCCTCTTTGTGAATCGAATTGCATTCTTGGAGCAACAGCTTATAGCCGTTCTTCAATATTTTATCTTCCAGGCAATATTCGACTGACAGGACAAATCTTTCGATAAGATCCAGGTCCTGTTGAAGGAGAACTTTAATGGTCCCGACAGGGTCCACATTGCCATAATTGGTCAGAACAGGAGGACTGAAGCATTTGAACAAGCAGCTTCTCGCCAGTTGCCTTCTCTCAATTTTTGAGGCAACAAAAACAAAAGGATAAGTTTTGCACCAATTGTAAATCTCCATCATTATCGGGCCTGTCTTTTCTTTTATATCTTCTATCAACGTTGCTGGTATCTCTAAACAATCAACTTTCTTTAAAACGTTCTCAATGGATTTTTTTGGACTTACACATGTTGTCTTGCCATCATACCATGAAGGATCAATGAGGCATTGAACCACTTTGTTGATACAACTTCTGCTTAATGATACGTCCCAAGTGGTGACGTTATAATTGATATCCATTGCTCGCAATTCTGTGAAATAATATTAGAAAATTTTGTTATAGCTGTTCTGAAACGTATACACACCTTTGAAATAATTCATCAGTTGCATACAAAAAGCAGTGATTAAACTTAAATCAATTATGTGCTCAAAAAAATAATGCACTTCTAGTGCATTTACAAAGATAATTTATATTAACTCTTATGTAAACCGGCAAAATATAAGTAAAAAATTCTCAAACTTTTTAAATACAAAAAGCTCATACATACTCAATAAACTTTTAATGTTAAAATACAGGAAACTGACCTTATGATCATTCCAGAATCCAAAATTCGCAAGTCAACTCCGTGGAAACTTTTTATATGAAACACGGGCAGTATTGACTTTGCACCAACAGCAATGAATTATCAAATTTTCCCCCTTATGAACGCGAAAACGTTACTGGGGCATCTCTACCGCTGGGGCGTCTCACCCTGTTTTACTCTATTCCATTTCGCATTTTTATGAAGTCGGTATCAAGGTAAGATTTTATCAAATAAGTATTTCCTTTAGGACAATTCATCATTTCAAGTCAAAACAATCCTAAATTTTAATTTTTACACGAATTTGTATAGCCAAGTAAGGCAAAATTAATGCAAAGATTTGTTGAACGAGGAAAGACTCTAATGAAGGCCTAAAGAGGAAGAAAAGTTTTGATTTGAGATTATCAATTTGACAGACATTATCAGAAGCCTCTTTCCTCTAAGGAACTATTCAAAAAGGACACTATGTGGACACGGGATGTGGTACACCGAATGGACAGGGGGATGGTGATACATTTTTGAAGGAATTTTGGGGACTTCCTTATCCCTAACCCAGGCCAGAGCAAACACAAAACAGGATTTCGAAAACATGTTTATGGTAAAAGTTTGCTCAACAGTTTTCTGTCTAAAGGTTTTGCCAAAAGAGTGTTCAGACCAGAGTAAACACGGAAGAGAAACAGGGTTTCCACAAACCAATTTAGCGAAACGTGGTTTCATATACCGATTTCGATAAACTGGTTTGTTCAAATATAGTGTACACATCAAAAATATTCCTTTGGACAGCAAACGTTTATTGTATACATGTTTTCGAAACCTTGCGTCACGTTTTCTCTGGTCTGTACTATGAACAAGAAGTGGTCCGGATCAAAGGAAAAATGTTTGCTGCTCATGGCACTTCATGTCAGCACCATATTTGAACCAACCTTTTTATCGAAACATGTTCTACAGATACAATAGAACAGCTGTTTTCCAGGAAATATGTTTGAGAAATTCGTAAACCGAGAAAAAGAGGTTAAAGTTTTAACACAAGAGCAACCAAATCTCATTCCAACCTTTTCTGCCTTTGTTTTATAATTGGCTGTGGACCTTTAAACCATGTTTGGTCAATGGTATTGTGACTGAATTCCCAAGACATTCATTTACAAGGAAGAAAGGGGGTAGAAATAAGGTCATATGACCAATTATAGACCAGTTTGTACCGGAGGGCATGAGTAACTCATGGTGTAGAAATTTGGTGGTGCAATTTCGTTTATTTTTAGAAATACAATTCTATAGTATAAAATGCACATGAAAAACATTATATTCAGAACACAGAGAAATAAAACTCATTTGTTGGTAAATATACATGTGTGTAAAGCACGCATGCATATTTACCAAAGTTTTGGAACTATTAAACTGATTCAAATAAAACGTTTCTACACGAACCAAAAATTTAAATGATCAACTTGTCTAATGGTGAGCATATGAAAATATGCCAATCTTTAAAAATTAACAAACGTTTATAAATATATCCATGTGCATGCGAAATTTCCATACGGTAGAACCTGCCCAAAATCATATTTTTCACCGGCCCCAAGAGTATGCATTTAGACAGATTTTACTGAAGTAGTTATTTTCTTAGCTTTCTCATTAAAAAAAAATTTATATGCGAATTACCTTACAAAAACTTCAAACTTGGATAACTGCCAACAAATCGAAACCAAACTGCAATTGGCTCTACAAAAGATCCAACAGTGGCACGTGACCCAAGAGGGGTACCATTGAAACTATGGAAACACGTCAATTAGAATGGACCAATTTCATTCGTCCCTTTTAAAAATGACGAAAATAACCACGTGTTGAACAGAGGGCGAAAGTATTTGGGACATTCTATCAGAACTCGGTCATCTGCCCTCACGAAGCCCTTGCTTCAAAGGGCATTTGTCATTCTAACTTCGTTTCAACGACGAATTTCGGCTTTAATAAGGTTGGTCAATTTATTATATATTCAAGTGTCGCCAAGGTTTTGTAACCAAATAATGCCGTATGTGTATACATGTAAACATATGTTTTATCAACTTAGATACAAAAATATATTTCGGAAAATAACATAATGTTTTAATATATTCGGGTGGAAGAAAATAATGTGAAAGTTACATTGGTTCTATAAGTTCGAACAATTCTGTTAAATTTTCTACAATGATAGTCTGTTTTATGTTTCAACAAAGCTTGAAACATGACCATGCAACAATGACTGGAACTGTTATATATATTTTCTAAAAAGTATTAGTTAATGAAAACCTTATTTAAACCCGCACATGTTTCAATGCTAGCTTGTATAATGTGAATAATGTTAACATTTTCTCAGTATGCATGGTCCTAATCTATATCACTTTGAAGTTTGGATCACTTCACCTTTGATATGTAGTTTGCATAGAATCGAGTATTAATGAAGTTAATGTTTTTGTATCTGTTGTTAATACCATAAAGTTCATTCCTTAAGGTGAATCAGAACCTATCACTTTCAATGGGTGGAATTTTAAAACACAATCACAGCCAAACAAAAATAGATTAAATAAAAGTAAAAATTGTTTAAAATAGCTTGATAAATAAGCAATTGAAATTGATTGTCGTTTTTCACTTTGAAATGGTAGAATTTTTTAAAATTAATAAACAAGTTTGAAAAATCTCCGTTAAGGTGCACACGGTGGCAGCATTGAGACTGAAAATTAACGAACATTTTTCCACCTTGTTTATTAATTTTAAAAAAAATCTACCGTTTCAAAGTGAAAAACGACGATCAATATATTCAACTAATTCAGCTTGAAATTTGTGATATGTCTTGGATTTCGGGGTAGGGGGAATTTCTATCCGCTCCCTATATACGGCCTTGAATATATCATATGGTGTTGGGGAGGCAGAGGGGACAACTGTAAATATGTTTTCTTGATGAACTAACTTACATGTGTCCATTATTTCAGAAAGCGTGAACCATGATGAATGTACGGAACAAAAGAGTCCGCGACGACTTCTCACTCAAGATGTTGTGCATCACGAAAGTGGTTCAACAGGTCATCGAAGCTAGCGGCTGCTCTAAAATAATAAAAAGACGCCAAGCTAGAATAAAAGTCTTAAGAGAAGCGAAGAGAAAGCTCGTCGAGTTATCACAGATTATAATAGGACTGCATGTCCATTTCGTGGAGTTTGCAGTATCGCTCGTGCATCCCATTACCAAAGAGTTGGTCGATTGGTACTGCAAATTTCCCTTCAAACGCAGCCCGATTTTGACGTCGTGGGGTACGGTCCACGTGCAGGGATCTGTCAGGGATTGCATTGAGGATGAAACTCTTACCAAGTGGTATCGGTTCATGGTGGCCTGCTGCTTCTGCGACGATGAAAACATCATTCGGTTTCGCAGGCAACTGAATGCCAACGACTTTTGTAATTGCGAAAGCTCAACGTTCAAAACTCCACTTGCAATGTTCTTGTTGGGCCATCAAGACCTTGGTAGCGGACGGGTTCGTGAACTCTTGTCGCAAGAACAGTGCGACGTATGTTTTGAATTTGCTTTATTCAACTGTAATGATACAGCTATTAAGTACTTTCTTCCAAAAGTATCTGTGGAAAAATATCCAGCTATTTTGATGAGATGCCTTAACAAATTCGAAGAAAGACTATACTACGAGCATCTCAATTTTCCACTGTATCCTTCCACGTTGCAATTGCTATTTGCAAATCTGGAGGTATCGGAAAGAGATAGGTATGTACAAATAATGAATGTACAATTTCTCCGTTTGCTTTTACACCGACCCTACATGCGTTTCTTCTTACCAGAATTACGCAAGATCATCAAATTAACACCTATCTTGTATCACTTTATCTATCAATTCGCGGAACTCATAGCTATAAAAGCGAAGACTGGTTACATGGACTGCAACTATGTAGACTTTTTCGACAAGTTTTATGCAATTCTCGATACTCACGCAATGTTGCCCGAAGATAAATCCCCTTTTGAACTTGCTCGAAATAGCATTACAAATTCTCGGCAGTTACATACAACTACATTTTATCGATTTGAACTTAGTTTTATTGAAGTGAAACTTTTATAGGCGTGGTTGTTCAAATTGGCCTGAACGTGACGGATGTGATTATGTTTTTATATAATTTTTTTTAGAGCAAAATAAAATAATAAGTTAATATCACCGAGTGATTAAGTCTCAACAATTAATCTTCGATATTTTGTCAATCTTGTCAAACATTTATCTACTGTATTTTTTTCGGAATTTCTCCTGTTTTATACGCTTTTCTTCACTATGAGTAAGAATAAATGCTTATAGTTTTAGGCTGGTTTGTTGAAAGTCTCTTTTGGAAATGTTTATTATAATAACAAATTCAGGCGATTAATGTGTCCACCCTGTTGAGGAAAAACTTGTATATGGGCAGATAAGTTAATAAAACGCCAGGTATATCGCCATACTCGCCCATTGGCCACGATAAAAAAAAATTATATAAAGTTAATAAAATTTGTACAAAATTGAATATGGCTAATTATCAGTATTTTATTAACCATGTATGATTTAACAGTAGATAATTAATGTATATATATCGTCAATCAATTGTCAAATATTGTTCATATATGGCCCATCAAATGCCAAATGTGGCCCATCAAGAGCCAAATATGACCAATCAAAGGCCAAATAATCTTTCCTTTACAGAATCCACCATTTTTAAATCGTTTGCAATAGATTTGTTTGGACTTGCACATATTGTCTTGCCATCATATACTTACCTCCCAAGTGGCGACGTTATAATTGATATCCATTGCTCGCAATTCTGTGAAATAGTCATTGAAAATTTTGTTATAGCTGTGATTATACTTGTATAAATTATGTGCCCACAAAAAATCATGCACCTAATTCAAGTGCATTTACAAAGATATACATTATGTACAATTTATATTAGTAATTCAGATGTAAACCGGCAAAATATAAGGTAAACAATGAGAGAACTTTTTAAATTCACATATTCCATTTCGTATTTTTATGATGTCTGTATGAAGGTAAGATTTTATCAACTAATTATTTCCTAAAAGACAATTGATTATTTTAATTCAAAACAATTACAAATTTAAATTTTTACACGTAGGCTACTCGATCCAAAAGTTTCAATGATAAACGTGTCTAATGGTGAACATGTGAAAATATGTCAATCTTTAACAATTTACAAACTAAAATTGGTTCAACAAAGCATTAAAAGCGTAAAAAGTACAATACAATAGAATCTGTCCAAAAGCATATTTTTTCACTGGTCCCAAGAGTATGCCTTTAGACAGGTTGTACTGTAGTAATTATTTTCTACCTTTCTCATTAAAAAAATAAATAAATAATATGCGAATTGCCTTGCAAAATTTCCAAAACGAGGATGATTGACAAGACATCTAAACTAAACTAAACTGGGTTCTACAAAGCATTAAATAGTGACAGGAGACCCTCGAGAGCCCATTTAAGCTATGGAATCAGGTCAATTAGAATGGACCCTTTTAAAAAGTCTTTTAAAAATGACGAAAATCTTAACGTGTTGAATATTAATAGAATAGGGGGTGAGAGTATATGTGACATATCCTTGGGACATATTCGTATAATTATCTTCTATCTCTTGAACTCAGTCATCTGCCCTCACCAAGCCTTTGTTTCAAAAAATTTAAAAAGGGCATTGTCATTCTATTTTCGTCAGCGAGTTCGTTACTGTGACACATGTACAGTTTTTCGCCTATCAATCCAACCACGAATTTCGGCCATATTTGTACTGTACTATACTTGCCATTTGCATATATAGTTTCAAAATTTACTGTAGAGAATTAAAGCAAAATTAATTGTAAGGGGCGTGGCTAAACTATTTGTTGTTTATGCATGTGCAATTAAGAAAAACATTTTTTTTTAAAAGCAAAATAAGATCGTCGAGGGATTAAGTTTCGACAATTAATCTTCGATATTTTGTCAAAATGGCCAAACATTTATTTATTGTATTTTTCTGGATTTCTCCCGTTTTATATGCTTTTCTTCACCATGAGTAAGATTAAATGCTTACTGTGGGGATATCCATCGTGGCTTAGATTATAAGCTGAGGCCTAAAGTTGTTTAAACTTCAGATTAGGAAGAAATGGAGAGATCCAACCCAGACTAAGTTGAGACCTAAAAAATATTTAGTCCAGAATTCAGGTTTAAATTATTTAAGCTTAAGCTGAAAAATTGGTGATATCCACTGTGGGATTAAGCTCAGGCTTAATGACAAACTTAATCCTAGGCATAACAGTGAAATTTATTATTATTTGGAATTCAAAAGCATGCAAATTTCATTAAAAAATATTGATAGCCAATCACAGACAGTATATTATCGAGCCTTTAGCTGTGAACTAAATGGATATCTCCATGTTTGCTAACCCAAGAGTTTATTTTATGCCAAGGTTAAAGAAATAGTATGAAGCTTGACCCTCAACTTAATCTGAGTTGGAACTCACCAAAAAGTTTAATACCAGAATTTTATCTCGAGTTGTGGCTTAAAATAATACCAGGCTGATTTAGACTGCAATGATATTCTCACTGTACGTGTTATTTTGGTCTTTTTTTAGTGTTTATTATAAACAAATTCAGGCATTTTATGTGTCTGCCCAGGTGGGGGTAAAAACCAAATTTTAGCCATGTATGGCAAATTGCTGACTAATCAGTTGCTAATTAAGGCACATATCGCCAATCATTTGTCAAATGACAAATATGGCTCCTCAAATGGCATGTTCAAGTATGGCCTGTATATGGCACATACATGTTCATATACAACTTTTCCACCTGGGCGACTTATTTTTAATTAATTATTTCACTTGCAAAACTACACTTGAGATCTTATATTAAGTGTCTATTAAGTCATGGCAGAAGACAGGTACTCAACTTCATTTGGTACTCCTCAGCATGTCCTCGATATATACAGCCTTTCGCTATAACGGCCGTTTTTAATTATGGCACTTTTGCGATTAACTGTCCTCAATCTTAAGTTCTCTATCAAGTTATATGACCAAAAAATATGCTATAGTTTAAGAAAGTGACCAAAAAATGTGTTAAGTTACTCAAATTTGCTCGCAAAAGGTCGCAATTTGGCTAAAAATAAAACAGCTTATGGGTTTCACTTAGTTTAACAAGGCAAAACAAAAAATGAATCACAATGCAGAAAGAATTGTTTCGTTATACGGCTTTCTCTTTACTGCCAACATTTTCGAAACGTATTCAGGCGGTAAAGCGAGGTATGGGTGTATATGATTTCTTCCTGAAAAACTTAAATTCATAAAAAGCAGTTCGCTATAATATATTTACCAATACGTTATACGTTAGCAGGATGGAAATGGGTTTTTAAACCAATGAACAATGAACAAATTTGACTTCAATTTAATTAAACAGGAAAATAATTAAAATATAATTTAAGGATGTGAGATTACATTACAGATTTCAGGAAAATTACATTTTTAATTGTTGCAAATGGAGACGAAGCATTATTTTCTATATTCAGTTCTATCAAGCATTGAGCTCGTTATTGAAGGAATAAAAGTTGACGTGAATAGCAATGACTAACGACAGATATAGTAAAAATTGTAGTATAGGGTCATCTCCCACAAATTGCACAAAGTATAGAATGCACTTTAGAATATCAGACTGCATGACTCCGGGATGCACTTGAGGAATACTCTTCTCATCATTTTCTCGAAATTTAAAAAGCAACTCCTAAAATAACGGAAGATACGAGATTTTATATGGATCATTCGTATATATCGGCAAAGCATGAATGCTTCCGTATGGTAAATACGATTAATTGCATACAACAAATCAGTGTTATCCGTCCCGCAGTCAATGAGTATACATTCTATCAATTGAAACTCTTTTTCATGTATTAGTTGCTTGACGATGCACAAGTTCTTGTCCTGCACCAAATACTCCAAGAAGTCCCGCTTGGAGATCTTCGTAAACAGCTCATCCATGACACGCCTGTCCTTCATCTTCAAAATGTAAAAAATAAGGTCTTGACCATCAATAGATTGAATGTCCCATTCCTTATGAGAGCCCAATCGCCAAAATCCAACGAAAAGTTCGCCATAGTCATAATTTTGAAATGGTTTGGCCGCCTCCTGGACTATTCCCAGCAAAATATGCCAGTATTCAGTTGCTGAAAAATGTTTCACGAGTGACTGAGCTGCTTGCAAGAACAGGTGCTGATATGGAAAGCTTAGTAATATAAGCAGTATAGTTTTGGCGAACTCTCCCCCATATTCTTCTCTCTGCCTCGCGTTCATTCTGGAGAAGAGCAGCGTGTAGATTTTGGGTGGAAAATATGCATAGAACCAACATTTATCCACGTGGGTGTCCAATATGCTTTCAAACTCCTCCTTGGACACCTCAATGAAGTACTCGATGCCCACCTGTTTGTTGAAAACAATTGCATATTCGAATCTAAGAGAACAAGTTTCAGCATCCAGGTTGTGCCTATCCGTGGGCTCATGCCCATGATAAGATAACCAATAACTGGAAATTTTAACCCACAAATCCGTATCTTTTTTGTGGATAGAATTACACTCTTGGAGCAACAGCTTTTGGCCTTTCTTCAACATTCCATCTTCTATGCAATATTCGACAGACAGTACAAATTTTTCGATGGGATCCAGGTCCTGCTGAAGGAGAACTTTAATGGTCTCGACAGGGTCCACACTGCCGTAATTGGTCAGAACAGGAGGACTGAGGCATTTGAACACGCAGCTACTCGCCATCCGCATTCTCTCAATTGTTGTGGCAACAAAAACAAAAGGATAAGTTTGGCACCAATTGTAAATTTCCATCATTATCGGGCCTATCTTTTCTTTTATATCTTCTTTCAACGTTGCAGGTATCTCTAAACAATCCACCTTTTTTATGACGTTTGCAATGGCTTTGGTTGGATTTTTACATTTTGTCTTTCCATCATACCATGAGGGTTCAATGAGGCATTGAATCACTTTGTTGATACAACTTCTGCTTAATGAAACGTCCCAAGTGGTGACGTTATAATTGATATCCATTGCTCGCAATTCTGTGAAATATTCATAGAAAATTTTGTTATAGCTGTTCTGAAACGAATACACACTTTTTAAATAATTCATCCGCTACATATAAAAAGCAGTGATTAAACTTAAATCAAGTATGTGCCCAAAAAAAGCATGCACTTGTAATGCATTTACATACAAATAACAAATTCTCAAACTTTTTAAATTCACATATTCCATTTCGCGCGTTTTTATGATGTCTGTGTCAAGGGAAAATTTTATCAAGTAACTATTTCCTAAAGGACAATTCATTATTTCATTTCAAAACAATCATAAATTTAAATTTTTACACGGAGGCTACACAAACCAAAAGTTTTAATGATCAACATGTCTAATGGTGAGCATGTGAAAAAATGTAAATCTTTAAAAATTAACAAACTAAAATTGGCTCTACAAAGCATTACATAGTGACACGAGACCTATAAATATATAAGAACAATACAGTAGAAGCTGTCCAAAAGCATATTTTTTTCACCTGTACCAAGAGTATGCCTATAGACAGGTTCTACTGTAGTAATTATTTTCTTTATTTTTCTCATTAAAAAAATAACTATAATATGCGAATTACCTTATACAAAAATCCAAACGCGGATGACTGCCAACAAATCTAAACTAAACTAAACTAAACTTGTCTCTACAAAGCATTATATAGTGACAGGAGACCCACGAGGGCCCATTGAAGCTATGGAATCACCTCAATTAGAATGGACCAATTACATTCGACCATTTTTTTTTAAGTCTCTTAAAAATGACGAAAATCTCCAAGTGTTGAATACTAATATATAGAACAGGAGGTGAGAATATATGGGACATAGTCGTATAATTAGCTTCTATCACTTGATTTTGAGCATGTGCCTTCACTAAGCCCTTGTTTCAAAAAATTAGAAAGGGCATTTGACATTTCTAACTTCGTCAGCGAGTTCCTTACTGCGTGCATGTACTCAGTTTTTCCCCAATCAGTTCAACGACGAATTTCGGCCTTAATAAGGTTGTAAAATGTAGTTATTGTATAATAAAGTGTCGCCAAGGTATTGTATCCATATAATGCCCCATGTGTACATTTTTTTTCTTATTTTTTTGGGTGCTTTAGTTCATTTCTCTATTTAAATTTGACTTTATTGATCTGATGTTGCTTTAAAAAATTTTGTTTAAAAAATGTTTTAGCATATTCACTAAAAATCTTATAAACTAAAATAAGAGATAATAAAATAAGCAATGCACTGGAGTTTACTACCATTAAATGTTCCATTTAATCAAATGTTTGAAATGGAAAATAAGTAGGTTCAATAATTCATTTTTGAAAATACTCAACCTTTTTGACTTATCACTTTTTGAAATGTAGTTTTTTCCGTTCTGTTGGGAGGGAGTCATTATTTCTCGAGTACCCAGGTATTGCCCCAGATCTGGAAAATTCAGCGTAAATTGTTTTAATATAAACCCTTACAAAAATATTTCTGAATATCTTTATGTATATTCGTTTAAATGAGCTATGGATTTCGTAACAGTTTTATTAATCATCATCCCTTTATCAAAAATTACGGTATTAATGTATTAGAATTTTCTCTACTTAAAAAAATATATTTAAAGGGTCTTATATTTGGCAATTGACAGTGCAGTTGGTAAAAAACAGAAACACAACTTAATTTGGTTCCATAAGAACGTGTTTATTCTTTTTTTAAATGTACAGTATGCATGTGTTAAATTAATTAAGTAACTACACATTTCAGAATACAAGACTAGTAAAAAATATGAATTTTCAATCCGTTGTTTCGAACTGATAGGTGCATGTTACATTTGACCATTGAAGCGTTCTTTATGAAAAGGTTATAATTAGGACCGGATATGAGGTTTAGAATTATTCCTGGAACTGTCAAAATCTCCTGAAATCTGGGTCAGAAATGCTGCCTAAATACAAAGGGCTTAGGCAGGATTTAGGCAGTTCTGGTCAAGAAAACCTAGTTTTCACACAACATTTAACAGAGACCACTGCAGGCCAGGTTTTTCTGAAGCGACATCGCCCCACAATTGATTCAAAACGAAAAAGCAAAATGATCAGAAAATGTAACTATAGTCCTACTAAGGTACTCTCGAAATATACAGTGGTCAAAGGTGAACCTGTATAACAAACATGAGGAAAATATATTTTTCAAATTAGGCCATTGGCTAAAACGAAATGAAAGTTCACAGTTATTTAGGATAAAACCTTTTGTGTGATTTTAGCTATTAATGTCTTTTTACATTTTGACATGGCTTTAACTTGGACTTGTTTAGTTAGGTTTAACGTTCAATTCTGCCATGAAAATGAGTTTTGCACATTATCAATTCATAAAATTGTAATCGAAAATGCATGCAGCACATTGTGAATAAAACAGACAGACGACAATAACAAATAACATCACATGCTTAAAAATAATTCAAAATACTCACATTTTTATCGGAAATAAGTGAAGTAACATGCACTGTTAGTCTAAAATGTTATAGCTCAATGCGTATTTACAGTAGAATCTGTCTAAATGCATCCTGTGTAAATAAGTAACCTCTTTAAATGCATAAAATGTGCTGGTCCAGACATGGGACCCATGTAAAAATGAATAAACCTTCCCAAAGTAATAATGAATAATATTGTATTTACCACAATGAAAATGTGAGTGCAACAATGGAACTGCAAAAAATATCAAATCAAGATGAGGTTATGACTAATGGTTCGTAGACGTTTAACATATAGTTGTGATGTCAGATTTGATAAGATTCAATGTTGATTTCTTCAGTGTTCAAGAGATTGTGGCTTGGATGACCTTAATCTTGCAATTTGTCTTAAGCCACTGTATGAGTTCCTTGTGATGTGCTTTCCTTGGATGATCTTTGTGTACTGTCCCACAGATATAATGGACAGAATCTGTCATTGTAGTGTATGTTGAACCTTCAGACGCCATTTTTTATGTACTAGGTCTACACAATATAACCAAATGAAACAGGCAGAGAGTACAAAGCAATTACTGTACTTTTACATGCACTAAAATGGTGCCTAATAGATAGTGACTCTTCTAGGATTGAACAAAAGGGCGATTCTCTATTTGGCAGTTGCATGTGCGCATGTCTGCTGCAAAACCTGTCAAAACGCATAGCCTGTCTAAATGCATATATTTCATCTATCCCAAGAGTATGCATTTAGAGAGGTGACAAAAAGGAGAATTTTTAATTATAATATCGGGTAGATATCATTCTAATATATAAAATTCAGAGAATTCAGGGAAGTTATCATTTCTGCTACCAGCAAGTTTTTCAGGAAAATATTTATATTGTAGGAAATTATATCTGTCTTGATAACAAATCACCATGTTTATAATCGTGAACTGTGGTCTTCCGTGTTAACATAAGTGACAT